>JBBPSB010000174.1:0-38236 GCA_038093375.1 Xerocomus brunneocitrinus
GTAGCGATTGCATATGTTATGCAAAAGGCGCCATATGTGTTCCCCATTATCGGGGGTCGTAAAGTGGAGCAACTAGAGGCCAACCTTGAAGCGTTGGAGATCGTGCTCACCACCGAGCAGATCAAGTTCCTGGAGAGTGTCATTCCATTTGACCATGGCTTTCCGACTTCGTTGATTGTCAGTCGATGATCTCCTCACTCTGCTCATCACTTTCTAACGCGTGTATACAGGGCGATGGTAGTGACTACAACATGTTGATGAAGACCACCGCTTACATGGAGAAGCACCCCCATCGTCTGCCACTTTTACCGAACTTGTCTTAGATTCTCAGTCGGTTCTTCGAACTGGCATTGAGAATCCGAGTCTATGCGGAAGGCAACGATCAACTGTCACATCCTGAAACGTGCATCAATCAAGTGACTCACCTCGGACCGAGACCGTCGGCTCCTGGCCCAAGATGCATTGGCCCTTCAACCTGTGTCCCGATACCCATTGATTCGAACTGGCTCCACTGCCTGTGCCTGGTTAGCATTCATCAGCAACCATTGCATTGGCACCTACTGGGGATCCGGGTTGGAAGGAGGGACAAAGTTAAACCCATGGAAGGGGGTGTCATTTTGGACGTCCCTCTCAACATGACCGGGTGTGGGCAAAGACATGACCGGGGCGACCACGATGAATGCTACGCAGAGTACAGAATGGCAACGCATCTTGCAAAATGGTATAACCGACAAAGTATGTTTATGAACGAACGAGGGCCGTCAAAGCTAGCTGACGATTGAAGAAGAGACAAAAGGCTAACGGAGAGTAAGCCGTGAGGATATCACTCTGAATAGGTGCGTAGACTTACTAGCCAGTACCAGTGAGCCGACCGAAGTAAAGGAGGCTGCGGAAGTAGGAGCAAGGGGTTGGTATTTATTGTAATCGTCCAAAACATGCAGTGCTACAGACGATGATTGTTGCCAACAAAATGACATCGGATCACCACGAAACATTCAAGTATCGACGTCCGGCAGATCTCGGATCATATAGTATGCAAGCTCGGAAAGCAAAGGATCATCCGTTTCATTCCTTCACCCTCACTGGAACGACACTTAACTTTTTTGAGAAATCTTTCATCGGATCTCTCCGCTCGATACTTGAAGCAGCTGGATGCAATCAACGATCCCAATGGCTCCCTAATGGCTCCGCTAATTAGCGACACCCAGCTGCTTCATCAGGACAAACACAAGGCCCTGATAAAATTTACGATTTTCAATCAGCATGTTATAGTAGCACTCCCCAGGTCGACGACTTTAGAGTACCTTGCACCTTTTGTGCAGTTCACACGGCTAGGTAGGTTAGAGCCTGCTTCTTGACCAAGGTCGTGGAGTTTTCTGGAGCCAGCTTAGTTGTCTCCGTTCCTCAATCGACGACGTTTAGGCATCTAGCATGGCAGAAAAGGCGTTGACAGATGAATTCCGCGTCTGACTCTGCTCATGGGATTCGCCTGGTACCGACCAGCATGACCGGACGTGTACCCTCGGGCCTCAGGCCTCAACTCGGAGTTGCACTTACGCTTAGTTGCAACGAGGCCTGTACAACTCCAAGTAATGAAGTCAAAATCAACATATATGATACTAGTGTTATACAGAACGTAAAATTGTCCTCGTAGGAGATTCCAGAGAACATACGAAAAATCATGTTTGCGGATGCAGTTCCGAAGGGACCGAGTCAACACATACTAAACGGAGGGCACTCAGCATTTGCTGTCATCCATTTCCCATCGACCATACACGCCGAACACCTACACATGGGACGATTCAGTCGAGCTCACAGCTGCATAGAATACACGTACTGAAGTAAAGCATTCCTCGGCACCCGGGAATTGCATGTGGTTAAAGTTAATAGGTGTCGTGGCACAGAACTCTCGCCAGTCAGTCCCCGCGGGAAGATTCATCAGCTTATGCGTTATATGCTGATGTTGCAAGTCAGTCCAGATACGATATGTCTGAGAAGACAAAACTTGCCTTCTTCCCGGAACCTGGTGATGTGCAACCCTGAAGTTTTTGTCAGAATATTTACAGATAGAAAAGCCGAAAGCACAGACTCCGTCATTGTATCCATCCCAAAATGTTGTACAGTCTGGTTCTTGCTGATTGATTTCCCATCGGCCAATCACGACACCAGGGCCCTAGTAACACACCATCAGCTTTTGCGCGCGTTTTTTTGTAGGCCACCTACCCTGTCTTCACAGGTCTTGGGTGAATGAGAGATCCCATGAATTTCGAGCGGTGTATTCTTGCAGGCTTCCAGTCGATGCACCCAGGACCTTGGCAGGTTCATGAGTTGCGCTGAATACTCCCTGGTCGCATATGTGGTGCACGTATGCGCCTCGACATGGCCCCAATACATATGGTGCCTCTGACGTTCTTCTTCCTCGCGTTGTTCACGCTCCTCAACCTCACGCCACCACTTCTGTCGTTCTCGCTTCCACTCCTCCTCCTGCCGGCGCTTCATCTCTTCGAAGTTACGTGCATGTCGTTCCATCTCGCGCTGCCAGTCTTGTCGCTCCCGCTCCCGCTCATCCCTTTCATGGTGCTGCATCTCCTCGAATTCACGAGCATGCCGCTCCATCTCGTGCGTCCACTCCTCTCGAACCATCGCCTGACGTAGCTGTTCTTCGTGTATGCGCCGAGCCACATCGCTTTCGTGCTGTTTCGTTTCGCGTGTCCAACCCTGTTCGATCTCGGCTTGTTCCTGTGCCTTGAATTTCCATTCACGCTCGAGGACGGTGTGCCGACTCGCCTCTCTCTCCCAGTCCAGACGGATGGAATCCCTCGTGGGGGGGTCCAATGGACAGCGCATGAAATGCATCGACGTGTGATACACCATGACCGAGAGTACAATGAGCGCAAGGCACCAGCATCCGACTTGGGCAAACCGGGATGCGGATATTCCTCTACGCGTTGGTTTTCCCGGGAGCAGTGGGGTGGCCTCAGGGCGCCTAAACAGTGTAAATGACGCGAACGGCGAGGAATGCCATTGCCATTGGAGAACACGTACTGGTACAAAATCACGGGCAATGGACCATCGTTCACGGATGAATGGACGGAGTAAGATTTGTGCCCATTACTGCGAGATGGCGTCAAATCGGGCGAAACGGTGAATTAGTTTGACTGAAAGACTTGCCATTGAAAGTTTACCACCATATGGGTCTTCGATAAGATCTAGTCCGCGAGGACGTTCTATCAGTCGGAAAACGGACTAACGTTGAACAAGTACGCGAGGAGAATGTTCAACTGCACGACATGCACGAGGTCAAATTCACTCCTTGTTTGTACACGTAGTAATAAATCGGAAACACCCGAGTCTGCATCCATCTATCTTGAATGTCGCTCATCACGATTTCTGGGTATCCGTGCGCAGGCAAGTCCCGTCGGGCAACACAGATCAAGGAACACCTCGAAAAGCGTCTCGCAGACCCTTCGTATTCTGGTCCCCCACTTACCGTGACGGTCATTTCCGACCACACGCTCAACATCTCTCGCACTGCCTATGATGGTAGGCCATTGTAGTTCACAAATCGATGATGACTCAAACGCATCAAGACAGTCTTTCGGAAAAGCCCGCGCGCGGGGCGCTGTTCACTGCTCTCCAGCGACATCTAGGCAGCGACCGCATCGTCATCGTCGATTCACTCAATTATATCAAGGGTTTCCGGTATCAGATGTACTGCGCAGCAAGAGAAGCCAAGGTCCGTGTTTGTACGGTGCGTGATAGCACTCCCCCGCTCCCTACCCCCATTTTCCGAACGAGCGAAAAGTAGGTCTATGTGATCGCACCACCCGAAACATGCCGCGAATGGAACGCGTCGCAGGAGGACGGGCACCCATACACCCTCGAAACGTGCGCTCTCGCCACACTCAATCGCCGATCGCACGCTTGACCTGCTTGATTTCTTCTTCTTTTCTGGCCGTTAGTCTGGACAACCTCATCCAGCGATACGAAGAGCCGTCTTCGATGGTTCGGTGGGACTCGCCGTTGTTTACTGTGCCCTGGACGGACCCTGATGTGCCCGCTGATGATATCTGGCGCGCAGTCACACAGGGCGTCGTCAAGCCCCCAAACACAGGGACTCAAGCGGTATGTGTTTCTCTACTCGCGTCACCACACCCCTAACGTGATGGTGGCCGTTATCAATCGCCCGTTCATCGTGCGTCCATGCAGATCGCCAAGGCGCCGACGGACGCGCTCCACGCGCTGGAAAGCACCACCACCGCGCTTGTCGCTGCTATTGTTGCCGCCCAGTCAGCCTCCTCGCTCCCTGGTGGCACACTCTCGCTCGACACCCCCACTTCCACACCCGCACTCGCACCGTCGACCCTGCCCAAGCTCCGTATCACCCTCCCCCCGCGCCACGTTACCCTCTCCGAACTCCAGCGTCTCAAACGGCAATTCGTTGCAATTTACAAACGGGCTGTCACGCTCGGGACGACGGAAAAAGGCACAGTCGATTGGAGCGAGGAGAGTGTGGCACGCAAGTTTGCGATGTATCTCGAGGAGAACGTGAAGCCTTGAATGTAGGTATGTATCGTATCGTATCTGAACTGGCGGACCCACAACAGTTCTTTCGCTCGTGCGTTGTATGCTGTTCAATGATCAAACTTTGAAAAACGCTTCGGCCATGTCGAGTCCGAGCACGTGTATTTTCTTTCAGCTTATGACGTCGACAAACGAGTACTTTGGGGCAATTCCCTATCTTATCCGAACGGTGTGGGCACGACGCCTCGAGTCCGAAAAACCCTATACATACCCCAATTACTAGTGAGTTGTTATATTCTCCGTACGTGCAATCTTTCATTTAGCAAACAATGTTATATTATTTACTAAAAGCATAGGACTTATGCTCTGTAAAAGACATGTTGCGACAACCATCCAATCGAACTGAACACACGCTCAGTTCTCCAAGTGTTCCCAACCATAAAACACAGAATGACCTGCCCGGTGCCGTGGAAACAAGAGGGAACGCAGAGAAGTCCCGGGTATGGGTGTCATCAGTTGGATACGGCCTTTGACTTCGCCTCGTCCTGTGATCGAAGATGAAATGGAGTATCAATCAGATCTTCCACGTGCGGCAATCAACTCACGTTTGTCCTAGGCACTCTGTACTAAAGTCAGTCGAGGTACAGCCGGACCCTCTCCCTAAATATCAATCTCGGGTGGTGGTCATTGCCTAGTAAGATATGATCTCAGTGACTGAAACGCAACACTACGGGTCTCCGTGGCCGGGGACGCCGAGCCTGAAGCGTGTCTGGCACATCAATGGTAAGGCAGCGAATGTAACGGAAAGAAATGGTTGAATATTGTTGGTAGATGAGTGTGTTACCTGAGAGAGCGAGGAGATGGCGTCTAGCACCGTGCTTCTATCTACCCATAACACTTGCGCAGACAATGCGAGGGGCAGTATGGTGCAGATGATGGTGAGCTGGCCCAATAATCGTTTAGGTTTTGGCAGATGCCAGCGCTTCTGTACAATAGTAGGAAGTACTTCCCGGCACCCAAAAGCCAATGTGTAAAATATCGGTGTATGTAGGAAAAGATGTCGGTGGCCAATGTCTTTACCAAGGTGTTAGACATGCGGGAATAGAATCGTCTACCCACGGCCCCGCTTATCGGCTTTGCAAGTACACGCGTTCAACTTTACATACTTAGGTGAGAACAGACGAGTCATTGTCCTGGCCGTACTGTCAGCGCAACCTCTTTTAAAAGGTACGAATAGCGCGCGGCGCCGTAGATGACGTGGCACACTGCTTACTGATGCCGCGCCTGAAATACGATCGATTGATCTGTCATTCAGATTCTACGAACCAGCTTGTAACACTGTCCAAGCCGAAAATAAATGATTTCAGGTGAGGCCCTCAACTATCGCGTGAAATGGAATAACAACAGATTGAATATAATATATTGCCAGGTTATAGCTTTGAGTCAGCTTACAATGGTGATGTGTCATGTCCAGTGGGGAAAATTGATTAGTCGAAAATTGAAATCTACATTTCGTCATCCTGATGAGTTGAACCCCTTTCAATGACTCGCTTTCAAGTTCATCACGGTTCCGTGCGCGCCTTCGGTAAGAGGGTAATTCCGGTGATGTGAGCTCATTCTGATCAGCCAATTCCATCCTTCAATGTCGTATGGACGCGCGTTCACTTGGCATGTTACGCGATAGGGGATGACAAGGCGTATGTTCAGACTAGTCGTGCTCTGGTATAAAGTCTCTGTGCAATGCTGAGGGGGATACCCAACTCTCTTTCGCATTCACTTCTACTCACTTGCATCAACAACTCAACCATGTCGTTATTTGTACCGGTGGCCAAACCCTCTTCGCGTCTTGCACGATATCGTGCCCTATCGCCTAATGCCTCTATCCACGTCTCTCCGCTTCAGCTGGGTGCCATGAGCATCGGAGACAAATGGGCGGAGTCTGGCATCCGGGGAACGAACAAGGAGGCTTCGTTCCAATTGTTAGATGCGTTCTACGAAGCAGGTGGGAACTTCATCGATACCGCCAGTAACTAGTAAGTGTCTCGCGGCGGCCTTTTCTGGCACTCATCATCAACATCTTGGCAGTCAAGATCAGAGGTCAGAAGAGTTCATTGGCGAATGGGCCGAGGAGCGAGGCATCAGAGATCAGCTCGTCATTGCCACCAAAGTCAGTAATCTTGCTCACTCTGTCGGTGCCGTACTGATTTAATCCCCCAAGTATTCTACCAATTATGTAGGCGCAGAGACGGGCATCAAGCAAAAGGTGCTCTACATGGGAAACAGCGTTAAATCGATGCATATCAGTGTAGAAGCCAGTTTGAAGAAGCTGCGAACGTCTTACATTGACATTTTATATGTTCATTGGTGGGACTGGGAAACTTCCATTGAGGAAATCATGAATGGCCTGCACACGCTCGTTCAACAAGGGAAAGTGCTCTATCTGGTAGGTGTCAAATTCATTCTTGACATCTTCGATTTCTTAGATCATATAACCTTGTAGGGCATCTCTGACTGCCCTGCATGGGTCGTGTCCCAAGCAAACCAGTATGCTCGTGATCACGGCAAGACGCCGTTTGTGATATACCAGGGTCAATGGAACGTTATGCAACGCTCCTTCGAACGGGATATCATCCCAATGTGCAAGGCTCATGGTATGTTCCGGTCATGATTTGATTTCCCACTGCATAAGTTGTTTACGACCTCCCACAGGGATGGCCTTGGCACCGTGGGGTGTGCTGGCAAGCGGAAAGTTCCGCAGCGACGAAGAGGAGGAACGACGTATCCGTTCGGGTGAGAATGGACGCTCGCTCTTTTTCGGGGATTGGAAGAGGAACGATCAGGAAAGAGCAATGAGCGCAGCGTTGGTAAAGGTTGCCAAGGAAGTCGGCGCCAAGCACATGACCGCGGTAGCGATTGCATATGTGATGCAAAAGGCGCCATATGTGTTCCCCATTATTGGGGGTCGTAAAGTGGAGCAACTAGAGGCCAACCTTGAAGCGTTGGAGATCGTGCTCACCGCCGAGCAGATCAAGTTCCTGGAGAGTGTCATTCCATTCGACCATGGCTTTCCGACTTCGTTGATTGTCAGTCGATGATCTCCTCACTCTGCTCATCACTTTCTAACGCGTGTATGCAGGGCGATGGAAGCGACTACAACATTTTGATGAAGTCCGCCGCTTACATGGAGAAGCAGCCGCATCGTCTGCCACTTTTACCGGACTTGTCTTAGATTCTCAGAGATGAGGTGATCAGCGCAACTTTAGTTGCGGGAATTTCATACAAGAAACTATGTACCCGTTTGTGACTGCGCAAAATGACGCATTGTATCGTGGCTTCATCTTCGAACGGTAATTAACCATTTTCTTGTTTGCGTGATTGTGGCTCAGGAATGTTGCCTACTCGGAAAGTCAAGGAAATTAGATTGTTCAAGAGACGACATGGTACTGGATGCAGAGAGCCGCCGAATATCCTACAATACACACGCCCCGATCAAGAAATGTAAGACCTGCACAACAGCGCCTATTCGCTCTGATACGTCGCTCAACACTTTACGGCAGTAACAAGCCCAAGAGGAGCGTCTGCAGCCGCCGCACGGCAGGGCACGTTGTCCCCCGCAGCCGGGCCTCTGACGGAAATGTGTACGGGACGGCAGCCCCCAACTGGAGTAGGTGAACGACCGTGAGACAGTGCAGCAGCGTCCTTGAGCTTTTGCGCAAAGATGACCGCAGTGACAGCTGTCTCAAAGCCGACCTGGCGCTTGTGAGCGGCGGGGGAAGCGATGATAGTCCTGGACATCATGATTGGCAGAGAAGGTGTGGTGTGGTGTGGTGGAATGGAAGAGGTCACTGGCACGCCTGGATCCGACAGTAAAGTTCAAGTCAGTAACGACAAGTCGCGTCGGGCATCGACAGATACGCACTACGGGTTCAGGGAACAAGTAGACCCTTTGGTTAGATGGTAGAGACGCGTCTGCGCTAACTAAGGACAAGACTGACCAGAACGAAGCGTCCACCATCCAGAATTTATACCAGGCCCTTGGGTTCTTTATGTGGCACTGAATGATTGTCGGTTCCCGAGTTGGCAACTTCCACAGGGGCTTCATTCATAATTGTGCACAGTTCGGAATTTGTCACATATGGCTGGGGTGCTTCCACCCCGAGTGAATTCCGCATGTTGTTTCCCAGGTACGCAACCAGACTACCATCTTTCTGCAGGTATTGTTATGTTTCGGGTTATGTTTGGCGTAGATTGTTGAACACGTTGTCTGTCAACGGGGGCTGTGGTTATCACATCTTACATACTTGGCTTCCAGAATGAGATGTTCAGTGTCTCAGAGTTGTAATGAAAACGGCGTGTGGAGTGCGAGGTGAGGAGAGAGTCAGGTACCGCAGTCTTGATACTTGTAATGGACTTATCTACAGGAACATAAGCAACTTGCCGAGAGTTTAGCAGAGTGGAAGACGACGTTGCCCGTCCGTGTGTCTCCAAACTCTGAGGTGTGACTAATCAACCAATAAACTATTACGCACTCAATTCGAGCCTCAGGTCACGACTATTCATCTCGATCTCCTCCAAACTCCTGCCCCACTGTGACAAAGTATGTTGCTGCGCCAAATAAGAAGTACGGCCCGCTCGGCGATGTGCGGAGGAAGAGAGGAGCAGTCAACGCCACCGTGAAGTTGACGACCCAATTAGCAAGCTCGGATATTACAACTTACTTGCTGAAATGCCCAAGCCTTGGCTCGCAGGCGTGTGGGCACAATCTCACACGAATATACTTTAATGACCTTTTGCGGGGCGGAAGTTGAGCCTCATACTTCAAAACACATGCTGGGAACTTACCATAGCCCAGGGCCACGCAAAGTTGGCGATGAACACATAGATCAGGATAATAACAGCCCACTG
Source organism: Xerocomus brunneocitrinus (assembly GCA_038093375.1). Classification (NCBI taxonomy): domain Eukaryota; kingdom Fungi; phylum Basidiomycota; class Agaricomycetes; order Boletales; family Boletaceae; genus Xerocomus; species Xerocomus brunneocitrinus. Next base: position 9,430 of record JBBPSB010000174.1, read on the forward strand.
TGATGTTTTACCGTTGAGATAGACATCTCCGTTCGCCTTGCCGCCATGAGCCGCATATATGCTACCGATTGCCAAGAAACAGCCAGCGATAGCGATTCCTCCCCCTATCAAGGGAAACCTCCGCCACTCATCCGCAAAAAGCTGAGCTGGAATGGTGAACACTAGGTTTATTATTCCCGAGATGCCAGAGGCAAGGAATGATGCACGTTGCGACGAGAAGCCGGCTTGGGTAAAAGGATGGGGGCATAATATAGCACAGCATCGATCTGATCCAAACGGAAGGCGTATTGGTGGGTATGAGAACGCCATACGTTGCAACGGATATGCAACACGTACACCGCAGAGCATTTGAAACCCCATTAGGAATATTCCAAGTAGACTCCTTCTGGTGTGCCGTTTCGAAAAGACTTCCCAGAATTTGGCCTGCTGCGTGCCCTCCTCTTCTAGGGACCCTTTGATACTTTGCAACTCTTCGTCAATGTTATTGTATGGGCGAAGTCGTCCGCGTTGCGCCAGCCACCGAGGAGAGAATGGCATGAACGTCATACCGATGGATAGTATTGCGGCTACACATGTTTCGACAATGAAGGAGACGCCAAGCTAGGCTACTATCCAGTCTTGATGACCCGGCCGCGATGCCTACGGTGATAAGGAGCTGTCACATCACAGTACCACGGATATTTTGAGGAGCGATTTCGCACAAATAGATCGTCACCACTGATGTGGACTGGCCTTTCCCGATGCCCGTTATGAGACGAGCGCAGATCAGTGCAGTGAAATTATTCGCCAAAGCGGATATAAGGTGGTGAGAACACCATATTTGCGAGAGATGACATCTGCGACATGCCTACTGCAAACAAAAGCAGAAAGCAAAATACAGGCAACGTAGATCCCAAGTTGACTGGGTGAAATGTTCCCTATAGAGTTGTTAAATTGCGCCATTTGCGTTAGAGCACCGATGGAACCTTTCGATAAGGATCAAGGACTGCCCGGATAGATATCTCGTGGAACCAACCAGTGTCAAGACCCCGTAGCATACCAGCCAAGGAGGTAAGGTAGATTTTCAGAGTGACAGAGGGCATGGCGTCTGTGCGGGGTAAAAAATTCCTACAATGGGATTTAAGTAACGAGGAGGAAGATCCAATGGCGAAGAACGGAGGTTTGTCAGTTCTCGTGCATTGGATGGAGATATTCCAATGGGGATAAGTTTCCACTTACTTGTAGAACGTTTTCCCTGACAATAGATAATCGCCAAGTTCGCCGCAGGAATGGATTTGCGAGACATCGGATTTGCTGGTCTCTGAGAAACGTAATAAAGAGTAAATGATGCCACCAACGTCTGAGAAGCTGGTCAATGTAGTTTGTCGGCAAGCGGTCACATGCTGAGCGCCGTTTCATTTCTCACCGCTTCACCAGCTGAGCGTCTCTCTGACGTAGGTCTCGCCAATGCCATTAATCTCCTTCGACTTTTCCCCGCCCCCAAGGCGAGATCGTGATCATGATGCCTGGGATGATGATTTTCCAAGCGAGGCGCCGAAAAGATGGTTTCACTATCTCCCTCTTTGCAGTAAGACTCGCAAGTCTGGTTCATGAACTGACTCTCAACACGATTCACTTTGATAGTATTGGTCGCTTTCATGATCGCTCCGCACCCGTCTTGGCTACTTATTCTCGTCAATCATCATCTCCGCACGCTACATTCCACCCCAAGTTTTCTCGTTCACTTGCTTGTTTCATACACACTCACGTTCCTTGCATTCTGTTCCCTCATTGTTTGTGTGGCTCGCGATCCCGGCCCAGTTTCTCTACCCAAAGGAGTATCAGAAGAAAGCGAGGACACCAGTGGGCATGATCTAGGATTGAGGGAGGCTCTCATGGCTGCCCCAGACTTTGACGATGAGCTGTCTCCTCTCAAGTGGTGTCGTGCGTGCTGGGGACCGAAGCCGGAGCGTACACACCATTGCAATGCCTGTGGACGCTGCGTGCTAAAAATGGGTAGGCCGCGGATATCCTCTTTCTGTTTTCACCAGTGCTCATTGGCCAGATCATCACTGCCCATGGCTTGCGAGTAAATGTGTGGTAAGTCTAGGCTGATGGATGTCAGACAAAATGAGTTTAATCGAACTTCTTCCAGGGCCATAGAACTTATCCTGCATTTTTCCATTTCATCTCTTGCATCTCCTTCCTCTCAACGTATATCTGCATTGTCGCGGCGCGTGCATTCTGGTGGTCACTCCAAAATCCGCTGTCAGTGCCAGTAAGCACCCCACTCACAGGATCGCTGCTCTCAAACTGGCTAACTTGCCAACCAGGATGATACCACCCCTATTCATGAACTTCTCTTGACTGCAGCCTGTTTCATCTTGGCTGTCGTCGTCGGTTCCTTCACAATATATCATATGTACCTCATCTCGTAAGTCCACTTATCCTCGTAGACTTGCAACTTGACTTGGACACGGACAGCACAAATCAAACGACCGTAGAAAGCCTCTCACCATTTCTGCTCCTCCGATATATACCACCGCTCCCTGTGTCACTTCAACTCTCGGATCCTCCCTTGGAACACGAACTTTCGGCCAAGCAAAGAAGTCTCGTGCACGACGCCCATCGTTCAGTGAAACTATATGACCTTGGATGGCGGAGGAATTGGGTCCAGGTATTTGGATGGCAAAGGCCACGCGGTTGGATGTACCGCATTTTATATGGTGGTGCAAGGTGAGCGAACTTTCCAGTCACAGTCAACTAACATGACTGCCTGAAACCATTTGTATTGACCAATGCTGCACTTGACAGTAAAGGAGACGGACGATCCTTCCCTCGCAACCCCCGTGCCGAAGAAATGCTGACAAACCTTGCGGCGCGGCTTGTCACCGTCGACAAGGATGAATGAATGGCTTTTTGGCGATGACTTTTGTTCTCTCCTTAACCTAAAATCTATCCATTTAATAATGCACTCTGGCTTGTCCATATATTATTGTTGTCTTGGTCGCAATCACCATACAGTCGAATTGAGAGAAATAACCCCTGAGCATACCTCCGGGCTATTGACGTTAAACCGCGGGTAATGTCCTTGATAATACGCAGCACTCCATATCATTCATAACCACCATGGCCATTCACCACATCAGTACGTCGCTCACCGTATACTGAGCAGTACTGGGGATTGAATCCCGCTCGTCATACAGTCCTGCTCAAGTTCAAGCAAGACATCACCTCCGCCGACGCTGCAAAGGTCAGAGCGAGCCTACACGGCTTGCCCTCGCAGATACCCACCATCAGCGATTTCAAGGCGGGCCACAAGATCAAGCACCCCCTGGATCAGGATTATGACGAAGGTTGGCCCTGCGCTGGGTGAGAACTACAGATTGGATGACTCACCGGTTTGCTAGGCGTCATTCTGATCTTCAAGGACGAGGATGCACTACAAGCTTACCTGCCCCACCCGGCACATCTTGAATACATAAAACATGCAACGCCTTACATCCAAGGTCAGTCAAACGCTGATGCTTTGCCAGTGGTACTAATGATGTTCCGGAATCCAGATAAACTCGTATTCGATATTGACGTCAGAGAGTGAACAAAGCATTGAAAGAAGCCAATAACTTGATACATGTCGTGAATGTTGTTTACGTGCAATATACAGTATAAAAATGCATGTGCTGGTCCGATCGCGAGATTGAATTTAATTGTAAATCGGAAGCGGCAAAAGCCTGCATGTCTGTGATCAGCATATACCTTGCATCACAACGAAATGCCACTCAACCTGTCAGCGTTGAACAAAAAGTTTTCGCCATCGTCTTCGCCCTCTAAAAAGTGTGTCGGGTGCAAAACTAGGGGACACATCTCAAACGGGGATAGTGACGGGAGTTTTGTTGCCTTACCTAGATGCCCACGAACTTGCTTCAACAAGCTCTCCATTTCTGCCCACTCTGCTTTATCACATGAATGAGGTCCTCGGGCGTTCTTTCCCTTGTCTTGTTCCTTCTCATGGGTGTTGTATAATTTAGGCATGCTCGGCGCCTGTGACCATTCACTCTCTCTTTCGTCTCGGCCGTGGAGTTCTTCGACGCTCTCAAGTCGCGGATTATTAGGACTGTTTTCCTCGGATTCGCCCAAAGACGACGGTATTGAAGGGGAACTACCCTTGGACTACACGAATAAGACAAAAGCCGCCACGGAGACGCTCCACAAACTCACCGTCCTTGAAAGCCGTTCATGGTGGGCAACAAAGTGCTTGTACTCTTTCCACGTAGTCACAATATCATCTGGGATCGCATGAAATACCTTGCGATATATTTCCGTCTGCACAATCCCATAAGTTGATTCCCACAGAAAATTGAAAAGCACCGACGTTGTGTTCGGCACACGTAACCCAAACATCCTCCCAAAATTCGTCCGAGATCGGATCCTCAAAATCATCAGCATGAACAGGTGGTGCTGGCGTCCGGATTGAGGTCTTGCTCTTGCTTTCGTGAAGGTGTCTCTGTTTTCTCGGAGAAGGCGGCTTGTATTTGCTCCTGTCCTCGGTCCAGTCACTGAGATCCGATGCAGAGTGCGAGGGATCATAAGCTTTCCCGTTCACTACTCCGCAGCCAGCAGTATGGTCAAACGGTGTATCGATAGTTAAGTTAGACTTTGGATCCTCGCGAGCGCTCGACTGGTCAGCATTTGATGGTTCTTCGGTTTCCAAAACCGCCGGTCGGGGTTTAGGGCCGTTAACCTTGACTGAGGGAACTGCCGCGCCAGTGAATCCGACGTGCTTTTCTTCGAGAGGGCATAGCGCCTGACCATCCTGAAGCGATGGTCCCGTCTTCGGATCTTGGTCTTGCACGTTGCTATCCGGTACAGATGAATGTAACACTTTTGATATTGGTTCATTGACAGCGTGCTCCACAGCCAGAGCGCCTCGAGAATCAAATGAGCAAGACAACGATCACACGCAGGCAAGGCACGCACCTTCTTTGATTCCATGTGCCGCTGTGTGAAATGCGTCGTGGAGTGGCCGCTTATGCACTGCTTGTGTAAACTGGCCCGGAGGGTCTTGTTCCACATTGGGGTCCCATTTTTCATGAGCTCGCTCATGGGACTCTTCTTCTTCATGTGATCCATAGTCTTCGTCAGTCAAGGCGTCGACGTCGACTCCAACATGCTCTCGCATCAAGCGAACCCGTAGCGAGTGTGCGAATCGGCCCACTTTGAACGGACTACCTGCCATCGTGCTGTACCCAAGCAAATCAGTCGGGAGGCCGAAAAAGAATAGGATTCATCACAGCCTACCCATCGATCATATCAGTATCTCGGATGACAGCGGCTAGTTCAGAGTCTCGATCGCCCCGCTGGGATCGCTCATTGATGTTTGCACTTCCAATGATCGCGAGCCTATCATCGACAATGCATATCTTGGCATGAATGTATACCTAGAACGGTCGTTAATCGGCGCTGACAGCTTCAAGATCGGGTACCCACAATCTCAGTAATCAAGGCTCCATCACGCATCTTAGCCCAGTTGCGCAGGGAGAATACACGAATATAATCCTCAGGCTAACGAGAATTAGGATGAGAAAGAAAACCATGAAGACAGAACTTACTTCAATATCTTCTTCCCGCAATCGGTCATAAATCGAGTTCCCCCCTCGAAAGAGTGTCCGGTTCTGGCAGTCGAGTATGATTCGTATCTGTTGAAAGTCTTGGTTTCGGGAATACACCGGGGATGGAGCGGACGCACCGCGCTAGCATCGCCATGGTCCACTGAATATGGGAACCCAGGAAATAGCGGTATCATAATGCAACACTTCCACGGGGTTCCCTCTCGCCTCGCGCGAATAATTCGTCTCACGAGCGCATCTCCAATCCCGTTCTCGATCCTCACATCATTGATGACGGTCCTTCCAGTTGAAAATAAGACCTTCTCTCAGATCCACGATGCGCATACTTACGAAGAGATAAAGAACTGGTTCTCAATGTACACAAAGTGCTCCGAATTGTCGATCGCTGCTGTAGGTCAAGACCAATGCCCTTCTTAGGACTTATTCGAAGGGCTTACCTGCTATGTATGCGTTTTGTATGGAGTGCTCGAGCCGATTTGGTGTTCCGAGTGACCACGGTCCAGCTGAGCGACAAATCTGCATCTCGCAAGTTCCTGTGAGACCCATGGCCTCTAAATCAGTAGGTCTGAATTCTGGCGGAGGTAGTAAGAACGGCATAAGCCTCGTATGGTTCTTTTGGAGATTGTGTCATCAAATATCTCAGACACAAAAAAGTCGCAAACCTTGATTCGCAGCAACCAATTCCATCTGGTGTCGTCATTCATCAGCTAACAAAGCGCATTGAATTCGCCTCTATGACATACCTTTCTACGAAATGTCGAGCGAGATCGCGAGCCGGTTGACCGACAACTTGCAAGCCAACATCGTGCCTGTACATAATTAGTTTCATCGATCCCTATCACTTTGAATACATACCAAGGCATCCTGGGAACTTTGGAGCGGTCATACATGTCTTCTTCGGGTTTGTTAAGAGTGTGGAAGTCCAAGACTCTCGGGTTACTATAATCCTTCCCTGTATAATCACGGAAAATATGGGTATCAAAAACTAGTAGCGTGAAATCGTTGGAAACAAACCTGGCCATATTTCTGTCTTGTCTGGTGATAGTTCCGAATCATCAACGAGAACGTGTTGTGGAGTGTCCCATCTGAAGGCAATTGAGTACTTTCTGTTGTGTCAGTGGTGCAACGGACCTTCCGAAGCAAAGATCTATGCCACCCATGAACGCGATAGTTTGGTCGATCACGCAAAGCTTCTCGTGCTAGAATAAGCAAACGTCAGCGACATCGAGTGGCAACAGCATATCCGCTCACGTGAGCCCAGTAAAATGTGCCAGTCTGGAAATGTGACGGGGAACGTTGGATCATAATGTTTTCATGGAGAGACGACAACTTTTGCTTTGCATAGCTGATATGGATACAAGTCAGAAAAAGACAAAAACAACATCAAGTCTCACTTACTTGCTGTCCGTTGGTGTTGTGCGGCTCGACACTTCTTGACTGCTCAGGTGATGAGTACATGGAGCATACAACAAGCATAGATACTCACTACAATATCACATGAATCTTGACACCTTGTTTCGCCTTTTGCTCCAGCAACTTATCCAGTCGATACCTGTCTTTGCCCGGTCGTCGTAGTTGTAATTCTGCAGCAGATGAGCTGAAAAACACAATGCTCTCAGCGAGCAGCTATACCTGGTGACAGCCACCAATCATGGATGTATATGCTCTCCTTGGCCATCGTGAGAGCTCTTGCCAAATTCCACATATAGTCGCGCTGCGGAGAAAGCTAAGTCAAAGGGCATACATTTAAACAACAAGCTAACCCCATCTACAAGCCACTGCGCGGCAACATTCGTCCGGATCGGTGCAAAACTGCCAAACCGATTCTCTGTCGCAAACAGACACGTGGCCGCAGCCTTCTCCAACGCGGTGATCCATTGTAACATTTGGCGCTGTGAGAAAGCCATGTCAGTCATAACGCGAGAGCTCGAGTACGTGCATACTTCATTCCTCGCAAACAATTTGAGCCGCATCTGTGAGTTCTCGACGTAGAACGTGTGCTTTGAGACGTCTTGCGTACGCTTCTTTCGCTTCCGTTGTTCATTATCTGTTGATATGTGGTTCTCCTGCTGATTCTGGCCTTGCTCGCTTTGTTGAGGAGTTGATTGCAGGGGCCGGACATGCGTAGAAGGATCCAACATAGGAGAGGGTGAGAAATTGGATACGACTGAACTCCCAGAAGAGGCCGTGTCGTGCCGTGCATGCCCAGTTCGAGGAGGCGACTTTTCCTGGCCCCCAACATTGTTCTTCTTTGGCGTCGATTGGCGACAAATATTAAGAGCTCTACTTAGTTTGCCAGTGAAGGAACCCTTAACCGAAGCACGATCGGCATCTGTCTGGTGAGGCACTACAACATTTTCGTGCGAGTGTCCTGCAGTGTGAAACTCCCTATCCGCGGGTTCTGGACGAAGGAGGTGGAGGCCTTTGCGATAGTAACGAACTGGACGTGTGATCTTGAAACTCGAGTCCAAGAGGAAGACATCCAAAACAGTGACCTATCATATCGATGAGAGGCATGCTGCGGGAGAGAAATGCAACGAACTTCTCCAGGCTCTTCGAGAATAACCAAACAGTTCTCTCGCACAGTACACCAACGAGACTGCTTTCGATCTCTTCTGCTTGTAGCTTTGCGTCCAGGACCCGGATTGCTTCCAGACGTTTCCAGACGCAGAAAGCCTGCTTTATATTGGATTCCGCCTGACTGTGCTAGAGAGATGAACAAGGCGCTGACTTCGAGAAAACCTGATAGTCTGTTTGATGACGGATGAAACATCTAACAGGTAACCGGTGTCTTTTAATGACACGACGTTTTTACACGTAACAACGTACCACAGCGCGAATGAGTTTGATGAGATAGTTTTCTAGGGCCTCACGTTGTGATAATGCGAAGTCTGCCTGGCGAACTTGGGCCCCACCACTTGCCATTTTGAGAAAATTGAAGTACGGTAAACCTTGGCGCGCTGTAATTAAGAGAACACATAGTAGGGGAAGGGACATACTGGTTCGCGGGAACTCTGGAAGCTTGTCCTTGTGGCTGCTGAACGCATTAGATATAGTGTAATGAGTATGCAACGAAATGAAGTCTCGAAGTTGCCGATAGATGACCCATCGAGCAGCACCGTTGGCATATTCACATTCGATACGAAACACGGCTTTGTGTGCGTGCAACGGATGTAGGCTGTCGCTGATACGGATACGGAGCCGGTGAAGTAAAGCTGGAATGCGTCGATGGTCCTTGTCGTCTCGTTCGAACCAAAGTCCGAGCATTAGATTGGAAAGACCACCAGTGATGAGTTCGTCGATAATGTTCACCTCCAGTGGAGCCACGGCTTGTGTTGTAGGTAAAGACGGTGATTGTCGTATGACAGATGGAATCAGTGCACGCAGCTTGTTCCACTTGTCGGAGCCCGAAGAATGTTTAATTGACCTCGCGAGAGTAGACTGTGTTTGGTGTATATCCGTTGGCGACAAATCCTTGGACTGTGAATCATCTTGTTTGACGAACCCTACGGTGTTGTGTCTGGAAAAACTCTTCTTGTGCGCAGTTGACTGTTCCGAACTCTGGGGTTCCGCGAAGATGATAGTAGATTTTTCATCCACGGACGGCTGCCACCTTGGAGAAGTCTGACTTTCCTGGACTCTAATCTCGCGGCCCTTTCCCTTCCTGTCTATTGGCTCCCTGTCAACGGGTGGACTGACCAACTCCAGCGCCCCGCGAAAAGTAGGCTGTCTGCGGTGCGAGCGAGGTTGCTGGGAGACGGGCTGGGGCTGTTCGGCGAGGTCATTTTCAAACGGTTCTTCGACCTCTGGCTGACCATCGAGGGTAGTAAAGTAAGGGCCAATGGGGGAATTAGAAGGAGTGAATTGATATGATAGAGATCGGGGGGGACCGGTCCGAGCTGAAGGCGTGTCAGGGATCGGAGTGGGTCGAGATGTTCTGGGGGCAGTCGAGGGCGAGGAAGTCGCAATGTGCAAGGAGGGTCGCTGATCATGAGTTGGTGTTCGAACAGCATGTGGAAGTCGCGGTGTTCCTGCCTCCTGATGAGCACCGCGATTAACGGCGAGCGCAGCAGTGACCACATCGTAAAATGTGAGGGGCTTATACGCCTTGGGAGTGGACTGGGACGAGGACTGTCCGGTGGACATGGCGAACAGTCAAAAGCCAAGCTTTAGAGCACTACGCCGGTTGGCAGAGCCATGAACTTGAACTTGGCCATATTTAGGACTGCATTTCGCTTGCTTGCCGAATTCCATCAACCCTTTCGTGGAACTTCAAAGTTCAAACCAACAACTCTACTTAACTAACTTTACCATCAACGCGAAAACTCGACAGGATCAACTGCAGAGCCTACTCGTTATGAGCATCTCCGATCGGGACTGGCAGTCGGACCGGTCCGGATATGATGTGCAGGACCTGGCTAGCTGTGCGGCCCTTAGCGCACAGCCAATTATGATTGCGTCACAAATTTCCCACTGCGCGCGTAAATTAGACATGTCAATCTGGTCACCCAGGCGCTGCCAACCAGCCATTTTCTTCGCTGGCCCCTCCAACAGTGGACGACTTTGCTTTTCCCCTTGAGGAACGTGCAGTAATGTGCCCCATGCGCATGACATGCACATGGTTTTACATTAACTTCTTTCCTCGCAAGGCTGGGCAAAGGAGTAAAGTGCTCGCGGGATAACTTCCGGTGAACTTGAAGAGGAGCATCAGGAAGATAAGAATATCGACAACAAGTGGAGGTTGGCGTCCAAGCACTGCCATGTTTACTGCTAGCCATGCCCTCATTCCGAATACTGTGCTCGCCACCGGTCCGTACCTTCCTGGGTAATTGTTGTAAAAAAGATCACTGACCATCTCTCCGCTCTCAGACACTACCACGCCTGTCTCCTGATCAATTGCCGGACCACAAAACTACCTTGACAGCCAGGAAAGGCCTTTTCTCGATTGAAAGGGCTCACTTGGACTTTGCAGGGGTTAACTATTGTCCAGAAGATTGGATTGACATGTCTTCGACAGTTGGATCCCATTCGGTGTCCGGGTTTTCTAGGCGATGTTGGTAAACTGCATCGTGGTACTCAATTCGTCAATACTGGACGCCGTTATTTCTTTGACAATCGTACTCTTCTTTCCGAGGAACAGATTCAATTCACAATTCCAGTCTACCCATCGACAAAGATCACGAGGTGCTTCCATGTAAATCAATTTGACCTGTTGTTGCAATACCTGGGCTCTTGACCCAGCTTGGTCCGTTGCTGCTATACCGATTCTTCCATAAAGGACTCAAACTCTGGCAGGATTCACAGCGATATACCCTCCATCGATCACCAACTCCTGACCATTCATATATCCCGCAGCAGGCGAAGCGAGGTATACCGCCGTACCGGCCATTTCCTCTGCTCTGTACGCAACGATGAAATTCCCGGTAGAGGGTGGAAGAATGCATCAACTTACGATCCCGGGCGTTGGGCAGGCACTGACACTATGGGCATGCCCACCGCGTCCATCCCTTCCCCCGTAATACGGTCGCACGTCATCTCGCTCTCGTACACGCCTGGTGCGATCGCGTTGACACGGACGGGGATACCCCGAAGGGCGAATTCGGTAGAAAGCATCCTGGTGAGGTGCGAAGCAGCGGCCTTGGAGCTGTTGTAACAAAACTAGCGCATCGCGACATGAGTCGGGGATCACGAGAGGGATAAAAAGTTGGTCGTACATGTCTCTGCGCGAGTTTGATCAAACCGCTGATGCTGGTGATGTTGATCACGCTTGACGTGTATCCAGGCTTATCCCGAGATCCCTTGTCAAGCAATTCGAGGAAAGCGACGGTCATGAAGAAGATGGAGAAGGTGTTGACGGAGTACAGTGCAGACCATTGTTCAAAGGACTCGTTGTGGAAGAGATACGGACCGATTTCTTCTGCCTTTTTCGGAGCCGCTGGAGACGGTTTGTTGAGTTCACCCGAGACAGGGCCACATTGGCCAGCGCTGTCATAAAGTCAGCGACCAAAGACCGGGGCGGAGTGGGACAGATCCGCACTTGTTCACGAGAATATGCAACTTTCCCTCGTCGTTCTTGAGCTTTTGCATGGCCTGTTGGATATCGTCCTTGTTCGTCACGTCCATCTGCAACCTAGGATGACCTGTGAGCGAGATCTATACCGCAATCGATGATATCTTACGCGACAAAGCGCCCCATGGTATCTTTCTTGTTATTGTTCCAGGACTTGACGATGTTCTGGAGGACGTCTAGTCGCCGCCCAGTGATGTAGACACGCGCTCCATTGGCAGCGAGCCCCTGAGCGATCATCAGCCCGATCCCGGTCCCGCCGCCAGACACGAGCGCAACGAGACCCTGGAGGTCGTACAGTTTTTCGAGTGTGAACTGAGCTGGGGAGGTCATGGTCGATGTGAGATTGGTAGGGGCAACCAAAAGTACTTATCGGTGATCCGACGCATCGGAGGGTCTGGTGACCAGCCTGACCTGTCTAATGAGTACTGCCTCATTAGCAAGGTGTCACTGCAATGCGGCAACCACCAAGCAGCCCTGTCGCCGCCAGTCTCCCACGATTGTGCAGAGGGAGCAAAAGATGACATTCAGTGAACATTCAGTGATTCTCCTCCTACACGAGGAGTTGTCCCCCAGGATTTGAAACCTGTCAAGTTTATTTGAATTACAGGAGGAGACGGATACCAAGTACATCTTGACGTATTAATTACGCTCTTTGTTAACGGGCAGGTTAATACATATCTGAAGGACGAACCATCGTCTATGGCTATAATATCGAAATGGGTCCATGGGTATCAAAACGATGAGAGTATTTGTTTGCGTAGAGTATTCGTTGCCTATCTTACATTTCACTCACCGCCATGGGGGTGACCATATTTCCAACTTGAATGGATGTCAATGAGGGAAGCCGTGCCCCGAGTCCAGAAAGGAAGAATGGTTCGACCCAGCGACCCTCCACCATCAAATTGCTTAGGGAAGTGTTGCGACATATGGCGTCGACAAACATTGGTAATGCAGAAAACGGTCTAAGATGTGGATTGGAGGAGCCAGGTACAGCCGCGGAATCTTGCAAGTACAGGTTCTTGAGTTTCGGGAGAGATAGCCGAGAGAGTATGGCATTGAGCTCGGATGGGATATCCGAGTCTTCGTTGTCAACACGGAGTGACAGCGATTCGAGAAAAGGCAAAGCGATGTCATCATCGCCGATAAGCAGCCTTTGGAGGTGTAAAACCTGGAAAGTCATAACCTTGTGAAAGAAGCACAGTTTGAGCTCCTTGACTCGAGAGGAGATCTGTAACATGGACAGAATCTCGTCGACGGCGTCTTCCCCACGACTGAACCCGTGATGTGTGTAGTCCAGGAATGAGAGATTCCCGAACAACTCTGGGAGCCAGGTCAACCGCACGCCCTCCAACGTGACCCGACTAAGCTTCGGAGCAAAGCCACCAAAGAGACTGAACTCTTTGATATCGTCATTCTGTGGGTACCGAAGGGTGAGGGACTCGAGTTTTGGAACTTCGACGGCACAGAAAGATCGATAGTCCCAAAGATGGGGAGTTGGTCGACAAAAGGGTCCAAGTGCGGCGTTCCACAAATATGGGGCATATGAGTCAAACTGGATTTCAAGTGATCGAAATGCAGCAAAGTGGGGAGCGAGGAAGTGCATCTGGAGTGCCACGATGTCTATACCATATGAAGCCCTAGAGCGAGGAGATGACGCAAGCGAAACATCAAGCGTGCACAGTCGTGCACGGCAAATGCGCTCTTTCCACATGCCCATGTTGGAATCAGGGCTAAGTGACAAGCGTCGCCAGAGCGAGTGTGCGTGCGACGCGATGGCTCTCCATGAATGACACACGTGAGACACGAGGACAGGAAACATCACATCGTCAAGGGTGCCTAGCGCGAAAACGTGCATGAGCAGTTCAGGAGGGAGACGATGGATTGGATGTACTGGCAGATGAGGATGCACGCTGTGATAGAGGGAAAGCATCATAGATGGGTATGATGATAACACGGGACTGAGAGATGCCTCGAACGTCGAGGCAAGGGGTGTGTGAACATGAGCATTGGTGCGGTCTGCGAAGAACGTCCTGCATTCCTTCCCATCTGTCCTGGGCCTTGTAGAAGTCAGAGATGTTCCAGACGAAAGATCTTAAGACGCACGATTCTAGTCGTACTTTGTCTTGAATAGCTCTTGTGAAAGAACGGGTGAGGACCAGCTCACGGCGACGAGAGCGCCTAAGGGTCGAAGGCATGCCCGTAGGGCAGGTATTCCAGGCGATTAGGAATTAAGAGGGAAAGATGCATGGCTCGCGACTTTTATGAACAACGCTCAAGCCACAGGGGGGATCAAACAAAGCATCGCCCACTACAAGTCCGGCAGAGATCGGGTAAGTCGTCAGGTGAGACAGAACAGCATGATGGGCGTCGACCACCACGGCATAGTCGTTGCTGTGTTGACAACAAAAATGGAGTACTCAGCTATTCTTCGACAGCTGCCAGCGAGACAGCGCCGACCGAGGAATGCTCCGTTTGATCTGACAACAACAGCGCCGTAACAGTTTTGCTCGCACGAAACGACAACACTACGTAACGTATACTAGTACAGGCAAACACCCTCTCAAAACAGGTTGGGCTGTGACAATTGGGCTGGCTACATACTTGCTCTCGCCATGGAGACAGATCGCTCGGAATCGTTGAACTTCCGGACGAAACACAATTATACTTACGTGCGGCGGAGAGATCGATTAATCACACATCGATCTGTATGCAAATACCTTCACATAGTAGATCACGTATGTATACATATGGGGGCACACATTGCCTAGGAGTATTCCTTTGTTTCCCCATCTTGTGTGCCCACCCTTAGTGGAGGACCAGGATGAGTCTAGAGTCCACTTGAGAGTCCAAGTCAAAGGGAGAGTGCCTTTTTTGGTATGTGGACGCGGAACCTTTTGCTGACTTGTGACGCTCACCAAGCTCGACATGAATGACTTTGAGGGTCTCGACGCGCTTGCCAACCTCCTCACTGAACTATCCGTCAACTCTTTCGATATCAACCTCCATGTTCAGCACATCAATCTGGCCCGTTCTCTCGACATGGACGCACAGGTCCTTGTCGCTCAGGAGATGGCTACCAGCTTTCTAGCGGTCGGGGACGACGTGTGGTTACCCGTTATTGAGGCAAAAATGTCTTCCGCAAACCTTGACAATCCCACCCATGTCATGGAAGTGCTGGAACTGTTCGCACGTGCAGAGTTGGACTACCTATGTGCGTGAGGGTTCCCTGTCATAAGAGTTTATACTGAATAGTGTTGAAGCTATTCCCATCTTACAGAGACACATCGAGTTTCTGGTCGACCGCCATGCGTATTTCACGGCGCTCGAGGTGCCACCACAAGACCTAGGGGATCACTTTTCCACCACATGGACCCGTGAAGCCATTTCGGAGGTCGTTTCCAAAGGTACTGGACATCTTACCAAGGTAACAGCTCTTCTGATACGATGTAAGGTGATCTGACGTTTGGCTGAAAGAGTCGGTATCTCTGGGAGTTGCAAAGGGGCTGGGAGCTTGAGATGATCGAAGCGGCTTCCCCTGCCGAAAAGTACGTGCAGCTTTCATGGATGTTATATGCGCTTATCGCGGGCAACAGACCCGAGCTCGTTCAATACGTCGAGGAACTCCATCTTACGCGCCTTCAGCAACCACATGCGGGTCACGAAGATACTTATCAGTCGTATTCCTCATTCACAACAGCGCACAAACCAGCGTCGCAGTACGAATCTCTACTTGTCTCGGCCTCGAAGCTACGCTCCCGTGCTGTCAAGGCATACGAAAAGCGCGAACCCTCAGAACTCTCCCTCGTAAGGAATAATTCTATCAACTTGCTGCTACTGCTGAACAATGTTCTACTTTCAGACTTCTTTCGACGCATATATCCAGTATCTTGCAGCGGAACGAAGGGGTAAATCCCCAGACGTTTTTATTGTTAGGGGATTGTATGAACGGTCGATTGCTGAGGCCGCGAAACGTCGTTTCTCCGGCGAAGAGAATGCAGAGCAAACGCTGCGCACCCTTTGGCTAGGGTACATTGATTTCCTGGTACGTACAACGAAGAGTTCCGTGTTTCGTGTTCTCATGATGTGTCTTCTTTTTGATCAGAGAATCCAGGGGGTGGATGAAGACGACCTGGCGCGCATAATCAAACGTGCATCAAGAAGTGTACCTGGTTCAGGTGAAGTATGGGCGCGGTACATCCGTCACCTGGTGTGTCATATTGGTTCATTGCTCAGTTGACGAACTCAGGATCGCATTTTAGGAGCGAAAAGTTGAAGTTGACTCGGAGGACGCATCGATGGATGACAGTGAATCAATATCTGGTATCTATTTCTTGATGCACACGGCTTCTTGGTAGGTTTCTAAGCGTTTGAGCAGATGCATACCAACGCGCGCTTTCTACGAATTTCTTCACCAAAACAAATCCAAAGGGACCTGACCTCGATCCTGAACAAATTGTGCCTTTGGTTCTTGCCCGCGCTGGTGCCGAGAAGCGGGCGATCGAAGCTGGCAAAGGCGATGAGAACGCGTTTAGTACGTTGATCAAGGTTGTAGAAGACGGTCTCGTGATGGTGAGACAAGGTAGGTATGGTCGGTACATATCTTTTGACTATCTTGACGTGATTCGCTTTAGCTTCAAAGACTGGAGACCAACGGCTTAGGCTGGAGAAGTTCCTCTCAGAGCTAGTGCGTTCTGTCTCACTACGTTTGTGGTTGTTGGCTAATGACCCGTACACAGTACCTAAGCCTTGCAGATGTTGCAGATGCAGCCATCGCACTCTGGGCATCTACCGCCGCGCATTACAAATCCAGCTGGGCAGTATGGGTTGCTTACACTGATGTTCTCATGTATGTGTCCACGTCCACGACTTGGTGGCATTCATTTATGTTCCTGCAGTCGAACAGACCAACATGACGCCGCGCGATCGACTTTCCAAGAAGTCAGTACTAAAAATCTGGATTATCCCGAAGCACTCTGGGATGCCTGGCTCAGTTTTGAGCATGCACACGGTTCTCTGACGTCGCTCGAGGACGCCCTTGTGCGCACCGAGCGCGCAAGAACCCAGGCCGAAGCAAGACGGATGAGGGTGAGTGAATCTGCATATCCTACACCTCTGACTCAATGTGAATTTGCACTTTTTTAGGAAGCGCAGAAAGCGTACGAGGCTGCGCAGTACGCCATGGAGCAGCACACAGCATCTGCGTCTGCGACTGTCACATCGAACGTAGGCCAAGGAGAGATCGCTGGCGCTCCTGTTGGGGCGATGGATGTAGATGCTCCGACTACCTCGGCCCAACCTCAAGGAAAGCGCAAAGCAACCGAAGAGCCCGAAGCTGATGGGAGTGCGAGTAAAAAAATACGAACGGGTAAGACATCGTCTTTTCACTATTGGCTATTTCGAATGATTGTGATTGGTTAGAATCTCCAAGTGCACCGCTGAAAAGGTATGTATGTCGTAAGGAAGGCAAGATTGACATTGACTTGCCTCAAGGGATCGCGAGAATTGTGTTGTTTTCGTTGCCGATCTACCATCTGGAACCAGCGAGGAACAGCTCAGGACACTTTTCAAAGACGTGCGTACTTGTTATTTGAAGAGGTACTGCGTATCAAGCTCATCGTGCAGTGTGGAGAAATACGTAACATCAAAATCACCAACATGACAGAAGCACTTGTTGCAACTGTCGAGTTTGTCTCACGAGTATGCAACCGAAACACTTTGGTGACTATCTGCTCACACTCGCACAGGAAAGCATCCCTGCCGCGCTCACCAAAGACAAGAAACGTATCGACGGGACGGAAGTTGGCGTCCACCTCGCATGGCGTTCGACGTTATATGTGACAAACTTTCCCGAGAAGACGGACGATGGTGCCATTCGTGATCTCTTTGGACAGGTTTGTCATCCTGGTTTATCGTTGCCTCGCTAACTTTGCTGTCAGTATGGCCTGTTGTTCGATGTGCGGTGGCCGAGTAAAAAGTTCAAGGCGACACGTCGGTTTTGCTATGTGCAATTCACGTCACCAGTGAGTCTCAAGCATGGATTAGTTTATTCGATTTCTCACCTGACATGCAGGCTACAGCGGAGAAGGCACTGGAGTTACACGGTCGTGAACTCGAGCCTGAACGTGCACTGAGTGTCTACATTTCGAACCCAGAGCGGAAGAAAGAGCGCACTGACGCAGATGCGAACGATCGAGAAGTGTACGTTGCAGGTCTCAGCAAATTTACCAATAAGGAGGACCTCGAGGGTGTATTTTCGAAGGTAGGGCATCCGTTTCTGTGCAGCCGTTGGTGCGGATATGAACTATGCATCTAGTATGGTCCTATCAAGGATATTCGTCTTGCGGAAGATAAGAAAGGTCAATCAAAAGGCTTTGCGTTTGTTGAATTCGAAAATGAGGTACGCTGTTCATGTTTGATGTTGTTGTATGTGTGTTCAACCTATTCAGGCGGATGCTCGTGCTGCTCTGTCCGCAAACAACTATGAGCTCAAGAAGCGACGAATAGCCGTGACCCTCGCAGATACGCGTGTGCGGTCAAAAAACAGGTAGGTGTTCTGCTGAATGACGTGAAGCAGACTTGATGGTTGTAACAGGGAAGAAAGTGGACTTGGCCGACGTGCAGAAACGCGGAATCGCTCTGTCCGCATTCGCCACTTGCCCTCAGATACGCAAGAAGGCCTTTTGCAGCAAACGCTCGAGAAGTTCGCCAAAGTGACTCGCACCGAGTTTCTTGCCGACACTGGGGAGGCAGTTGTTGAACTGGCGAACGCCGCAGTAAGATTTTCGCTCGTAACACGCATTTCGGTGTCGACTAACGAAGATGATTAGGAAGTAGGCAAGCTATTGCTGCGGTCAGAGTCGATCGTATTTAATGGCGTCAATCTGGAGATATCCGAAGAAGCTTCGGCGGAACCCCAACCAACGACGGCTTCTACAAGCACGGGGGGAATGTTTGTACCGCGTACAGCGGCGTCGAGACCGAGAGCGGGTCTGGGTCGTGCACGCAAACCTGGTATTGGTGCGAAACCTCGGGCTGGCGCCAGTACGCAAGAGGTTGGAGGGAAAGGACAGGATGATTTCAGAAAGATGTTAGGCTGATCTGTGCTAGTACGCTTGCTAATTTGGGTAACATGTGCACGTGCCCTTTTTTGATGGTCCGTGCGCGAGTCCTCCAACGTATAAATACCCGCGCTCGAGATACAGAATCTTTACCACTCTGGCCTTTTGGCTTAGATCAAGTGTAGTATCTGTTCTTAATAGTTTAACCACTATTATGAGGGCACCGCCCTCATTCTTTGGTTATCAAATTTTTGCCGCCCTTGTCCTCCGCGAGCTCTGCTTGCAACTCCGGGGGCGTGATGACCCTGCCACTGCACTGCCGGCCTGTGTCGTCGGGGGATCCCCTCACTTTTGTCTTCTCTTTGCTGTCGCTCTACTCGTGTCATTCGGCACTAGTCATGGTTGCAGCAAACGGATCGCAAGGGTTTTGGGTCTGGGCGTCGTCGTTGTCAATGCTGGGATCGCGGTTTGCAAGGGCACGCTATTATCATTCAACGTTCAGCGCGTGGAGAGTACGCATTGATTCATTGTGGAACACTTTCACATAGCTACACGGGATTGCAGGATTTCACAGGTGAATCAAAGACTACGGTCCTCACATCTGTCGTTCTCTGGTACTCGCCTTGACCCACTACATCTCAGTTGAATGGTAGCAATCTCGGTGGCAAACACCTTGATGTTGAGCACGCTGATCATCCCAGCTGGTGCCGAGGAACATCCACAAGTTGAACAATCTGACAAGCTGCGAGCCGGCAACAAGTATACAACACCAACAGTAATATGCGTCATGACTATCTCGCAAAGGACTATAAGCTCTCCGACCACACTCTACAGCGCGCCATTGAAATTCACAGTACGTGTTCCGCAGACAGCGAATCGAGGGCCTCTTCTAATCCTACTGCAGACAAGCAAGGAATATTCTTCTTGCTCATCATGTAACGTTCTGGCACACAAGGTTCCCCGTCGCCGGCGAACAGGAGTCGTGCGGGCACCAAAAACCATCGATCTAGATGGTCGTCACGTCTCATGGGTAGGCTACTTCCGCCCATGATTAACAAATTAGCGTCCACCAACTCCTCGGACTTGAACGTTGTCTCATAAACTTAAAACTGTTGACGGTGTGGTGATACGACAAGACTCACTCGACATAGGTTCCTGGCAACACCCGACGCGGATGGATGCGACTAAAGGGAGTCGAAAGTACGTCAACATCTAGTTTTGTGCCGTTTCATGTTCACTCGTACTCCGAGGAGGAAGTTACATTTCTTGCTGTTTCGGCCGTCTTTACTCCGTCTCTTTATTTTATCACTGAAAATGTCCTACGAATTCGTCCCCCTTCAAATATTATGCGTTCTGAACTAGTCGTCGCAGGTCAGCAACCCTTGATCAGTTGGCGTTACGGTGGGCAGGCCGTTCTGCGACATTGAACGGTTGCGGCCGCTTCGACTGATCTCTTCCGTTGTGAGCATGGCGGTAAGGCGATGCCAGACGAACCGAATAAAAAGTCGACCAAGACCAACAGGCCTCACGCCTTGCCCGGCCCCGATACCGAGCCTTGTCCCTCCAGCTGGGCGGCATGAGCGTCGGCGAAAAGTAAGATAAATTCAGCCTGGGGAGCATAGACAAGGATTCCTCCTGATACAATCTTATTGTAGTGTATAGTAAGCCATTACCAACTCCCGAAAGAAATTTCCGACGAACTATTCGCTTTGCCGATGCCCTAACAGGCTGGTGAAGTGGATTATCGTCGCTCTCGCCTTCGGTATGACGTACGGTCCTGTGGGAGAAGGAATAGTATATTTCCCGAGGACGATTGACTCTGTTTCAAGGGGATCTCCTGGAACACGCGGTCCTCCACCTCAACATGAACTCTGCGTTGGTGTCGGTCCGTAAGGACGAAAAAAACTCGTCGATGACATCCCATTTCATGGCAATTCATTGCATAGTATTAGTGACTGGGAGGATGATAATACGTTTAAGGGGTTTGGCCCGATCCGTTGACATTATTTGTGCTATGTCAGCAATAATTCATTTCAACCGCCATGTCCGCGAATGTTGAAGACATTGATTACTGTTTCGGCCGCCTTTGCTCCGTCCCTTTATTTTTTCTCTCTCGAGAATGTCGTCTTCCCTTCAAATATTTTGCGTTCTGAACGAGTCGTTGCAGTTTAGCAACCCTTGATCAGTTGGCATTATGGCGGGCAGGCTGTTCTGCGCCATTAAATTGCGGCCGCCCCGACTGATCTCTTCCGTCGTATCCCCTCTCTGTGAGCATGGCGGTAAGGCGATGCCAGGCGAACCGAATAAAAAGTGAACCAAGACCACCAAGCCTCATTCCTGTGATATTTGTTCCTCTCGTTCAACATGGGTTCGATGATGCCCCCAGTGCTGAAGCCGACTTCACGCCTTGCCCGATACCGAGCCTTGTCCCCCCATGCTTCTATCCATGTCTCTCCCCTCCAGCTGGGCGGCATGAGCATCGGCGACAAGTGGGATAAATTCGGCCTGGGGAGCATGGACAAGGACTCCTCCTTCAAACTACTCGATGCGTATCATGATGCGGGCGGAAATTTTATTGATACTTCCAACAACTAGTGCGTCTTTACCACGATTCTTGTCCCTCCTCGTGACTTGTTTTCTGCTACAGCCAAGATGGGAGCTCGGAAGAATTTATCGGCGAATGGGCTGAGCAGCGTGGCATCAGGGATCAGCTCGTCATCGCAACCAAGGTCAGCCATCTTTCAATTTGCAACCCAGACGACGCTGTGCTCAACCGGATCAAAAAGTACTCCTCGAATTACGTACGCGGGGACGACGATTTCAGGCACAAGGTGCTGTTTGCCGGAAACAGCGTCAAATCGATGCATCTCAGCCTCGAGACAAGCTTGAAAAGGCTCCGGACATCATATGTCGACATTTTCTACCTCCATTGGTGGGACTGGGAGACGTCCATCGAAGAAGTGATGAACGGCCTCCACGCGCTCGTCGAGCGAGGAAAAGTCCTTTATCTGGTACGCCCTCGGCGTTTCTTACCTCTCATTTTAACACAATGGTGTAGGGCGTGTCTGATACACCTGCCTGGGTCGTGTCCCAAGCGAACCAGTACGCTCGGGATCACGGAAAGACCCCATTCGTGATTTACCAAGGTCTCTGGAACGTCATGGACCGCGCCATCGAGTACGACATTGTCCCCATGTGCAAGGCACACGGTAGGTTTAGATCTTGATGCACCGCACTCTCATCATTGATGGTGAATAGGCATGGCCCTAGCCCCCTGGGGCGTGCTCGCAGGCGGCAAACTCCGCAGCGACGAGGACGAAGAGCGGCGCGCCCAATCAGGCAACATCGGCCGCGCGTGGGAAGGCATGGAATGGCGGCGAAACGAAAAAGAAAAAACCATGTGCACGGCGCTGGACAAGGTCGCGAAAGAGGTCGGTGCCAAGCACGTCACTGCGGTGGCGATCGCATACCTCATGCAAAAGGCGCCCTATGTATTTCCCATCGTCGGCGGGCGCCTGGTGGAGCAGCTAGAGGCCAACGTGGAGGCGCTCGAGATCGTGCTTTCACCCGAGCATATCAAGTACCTTGAGAGCATTGTTGCCTTTGAGCCCGGCTTTCCGTTTCCGCTGATAGTTCGTTTCGTCTCCGTCTGTTTGGTTGATCCCTTTCTAAGCATTCCTTACAGGGCGATGGTAGTGAATACACTTTCCTGTGGAAGAACGCAGCTTACCTTGAGAAGCAATCTGGTCTTCGTGCGATCGTGCCGGATAAATCTTGAACCTTCATCGGGCTCCATGGGTGAGGGATCCTTTGAGCCGTGAATCAGGGACGCGAACGATTGGCGATAATAGACACTGCGAAGTCAGGAAACATGTGCGTTATATCGCACTGCTAGACTGTTCGGAACATGTATCATCTTTTTTCGGGTTATATTAGTGACTTTCACTTTGCGATAAACGTCAAGGATGGAGAATCTTCCAACTAAAGAATTGTTTTTGCAGCGTACGTGAATCCGCGGGACACGATTCTTGGTTACGGCCTAGCATATCGCAGCCTATAATCTGTTGCCAAACTTCGGGTATACCCTCTTCTTCGCATCCCACTTGCATCCTCTCAGAACATAGTACTTACTCCCGCCCGTGGTCTGACGGCAGCGATCGCGTCATGCAGCACCTGCCCCTGGAAGTTGTGAAATGAACGCTCTGACCAGCCAGGAGAACCCTGGCACGAGTACAATGTGCCTGTCAGGACTTGGCATTGAATGAGCGAGGTTCAGAGCATCGGTTGCGGCGCGCGGAGGCACCAATCCCCGACTCCCGCGAGTGTCAACTAAGTGAGCGAGCATGCTACGTTCCCCAAGACAAGTCCTATTTACTGGTTCACCCCCTTGTTACAAGAAAAGACTAGCCATGTACTCAAAGTCGTACTCATGTCTACCGGTATGTTGCAATATCAGGACGCACCAGTCTCCATATCACCCTCGTCAGGCAGAGCAATGGCAGCTTTTTTCAAAAGAGATTCCCCTGCCGGTTCAGTGCGCACGAGCCATCAACCTTCCCTTTCCCTTTGGTCACGGAACTCGTGGAAATCGACAAGGCTTCTTTGGTGT
This sequence comes from Xerocomus brunneocitrinus, assembly GCA_038093375.1. NCBI lineage: Eukaryota > Fungi > Basidiomycota > Agaricomycetes > Boletales > Boletaceae > Xerocomus > Xerocomus brunneocitrinus. The sequence goes on from JBBPSB010000174.1 coordinate 32,773, forward strand.
GCGTGTGGTATGGGAGAAACCGAATGGACTTGAGGACAAGCTGCCAGTAAGTCCAAGAGCCATTGTGAGGGCCGAGGCCGAAGAGAGAGTCTCTCAATATCCTCCAGCGGGATATCTAGGGCACGAGTCCATTTACCGTTGCCGCTGTCTTGCATATGGATGTTGACCACGACGAACGGCGGGGTAGCTGCAAGCGGAGCGCCTCGAAGTCACTAGTGAGGATGATAGTATGTTTAGGGGATTGGGCCCGATCCGTCAACGTTGTCGGATGCAATCCTTTATTTGGACGAACAGCCTTGTTCAATACTTTCGGAGCGTTGTCGGGAGGAAATGGACGTTGTCGATCTACGGTAGGTTTGATGGCGCTCTTGTGGTCACTGGTGAGTGGGCAGGCAATATTCGTATATTTTCGAGTCGTTCAACTCCTACACTAAATCGTCAGCGACAGCTTGTTGGTGCTTGCCAAACACACGTATGTAGTCGTTTGATGATACAGGATGCCTCTCTTTCGTTCATGCGTCTTTACAGCTGTTCAAAGTCGATCCGATCCGACATCTTAGCAGTGCGTATTATGACGCAGGTGGGAACTTTATCGATACGAGCAACAACTAGTGCGTGTTTGCCCCCTTTTCGTGACTTGTTTTCTGCTGCAGCCAAGATGGGAGCTCGCAAGAGTTTATCGGCGAATGGGCCGAGCAGCGTGGCATCAGGGATCAGCTCGTCATCACGACCAAGGTACTGCTTGCCGGAAACAGCGTCAAATCAATGCATCTAAGCCTCGAGACAAGCTTGAAAAGGCTCCGGACGTCGTATGTCGACATTTTCTACCTCTATTGGTTCACCGAGCACCTCGAGAGCATCTTTCCCTTTGAGCCCGGCCTTCCATTTACGTTGATCGTTCGTTTCGTCTCCATCTGTTTGACTGGTTCCTAAATTTCTAAGCGTTCCTTACAGGGCGATGGTAGTGAATACTTCTTCTTTCGGCTTGTATTTAATAGTGACTTTCACTTTGAAATAAACGTCAAGGATGGAGAATCTTCCAACTAGAAATTTGTTTTTGCAGCGTACGTGAATAACGGCCCGCGGGACACAATTCCTGGCTACGAGAATCGCTCCCGGCCTAGCATATCGCAGCCTATAATCTGTTGCCAAACTTCAGGTATACCCTCTTCTTCGCATCCCACTTGCATCCCATTGTCTCTTAGAACATAGTACTCCCGCCCCGGGGTCTGCACGACGGCGATCGCGTCATGCAACACCTCGCCCCTCGAGGTTGTGAAATGAACGCTCTCTATGTGATGGTGACTACACCAGTCAGAATCAAGCGCACGACAATATTGAACGTCGCATACGCTGCAAGGTACATGTTCACCGTATGCATGGACCTTCCCGCGGTTCTCGAACCATGGGCACCGTTCGTAGCAGGCAACCCAGCAAACTCTTGGGCCATCGCGTTCGTGGACATCCACTGCCCACTGATGCTAACAAAAGCTCAGTAAAAAGACGCAGACCGATGAAACTCGCGTCTACCCGTTCGCCACGACACTGGCCAAAATGTACCTCTCGGCAACACGCTTCTTGGCGACGCTGTCCACGTCCTGACCCTGCACGCGGCACAACCACGCTTTACTGATCCCTCGATGGTAGTCCTCGGTGTTGGACCAAGTCACGCACTCGAGGAGCGAACATGGCATGCCCGATATCGCCCGCGACCGCTGAGCGACCCACGCCGTCCAGTCGGCGCGCAGACCATACGCAAGCGTCCCCTCGCCTGAAAGCTACGATTGGCCAATGACTTCACACGTCGCTTCGAGCACGTAGAAACGGCCCGTCTCGCTCGTACCCTCGTCTCGTGCAATAACTTGCCACACTTCACCCTGGACGACCTCGCGGACGTCTCGGATGATGCTTTTGGACCACGTGGATGCGTCGTGACCATACGCACCGACCGATGTGGCGAACCACATCCGAGTCAGGACAAATCTAGGTTCAATGTTCAGATAGAGCTCTGATTGGCATTTCTGGACGGCATCGCGCGACGAACCGAAGCGCAATGTCGACTTGCTTTTCGTCATTGGGGCAGGTCCAGAGATGCGCAGACAGCGGATCATATCCGATCGCATTGATGTACTGTCCAAGGAACGACCGGTCGAATGCATGACGCCGTTTCGAAACTTCATCCACGCGAAATCGAAGATATGGCCAGAAATTCGTCATGTTTCTTGGATGTTGCTCAAAGAGGGCATCCAATCGACGGCCAGCAAAGTTCCTCGACAATATATGCGCAGCGGAGAGGTAAACTGTCATGAATGACGTGCGGTGACGGTGATGACGCAAAGACATGAGCTCTAAGAGAGGTTGTCCTACCTGCGTACCGGAACGTTCTAGATACGAGCATGCATGCCCTTCTGTCTGCTGTGGAAAGCGCACTTAGTACGATGGCCCACCGGCTCACCCACTTTCTCTCAGACGCCCTTGGAGGAAAAGAAATATGCGACAGAACAGGAACAGGCGTCGCGTGAAAGTTGAAATCGAGGGCAGTGCCAACTCGGGTTGGTTCGATGGGGGCCATAGATCCTCGTACGGCTGGCCGATTCGCTGGATCTGGTGTGGCAAGCACCAATGACTTGAAGCGGGTTTTACCAGTTGTTGGACGGGGGACGTCGGGTTGTTTTATGCAGGAAGGCTGCTTCGCAAGCGTCGAGGAACCAACACGGGATGATGTTTGAGGCTGCATGGGCTGTTCGGGAACCTCGAGCACTGAAGAAAGCCTTCCCTGGGGCGTTGAGACACCACCGTGGGACGGCCATTGAGAACGCATGGGCAATTCGGGGACTTTGAATATTGAAGCATCGGGGAGCGTGGAGTTCGGAAGTAGAGGTTCGTGGTTAGCATTGGTCGCGGATGTTTTGCTCCGTTTTGCTGGGACGGGGGCGTCCGTATGCACGGACCTTTTTGCGGAGGTTTCCCGAGAGCTTGTGACGATGTGATTCTGTGGTAATTCGGGAGTTTCGGTGGGTAAGGGGGCCGTTGCGGTGGAGGCTTCCGTCGATGGGTGGGCCTTGGCAACGTTCCCTTCACGGCAGACAGTGGAAGACCCGGGGTTACGGGTCTCGTTGGATGGCACTACTGAGCTAGCATTCGGAGTCGTTTTCGAAGGAACAGTAACGCCTGCGAGCTTTTGCAAGAGTGCGGCCTTTGTGAGCTTGGAATAACCAGTAAGCCCTTGCTCCTTGCACAAGGCTTTGAGTTGAGGAACGGTAAGTTTGCTGAGATCTGAGGGACCATTCGAAGCCATGGTTCTGGTCAAGTGCATACATCCGAGTCCCGACTACTACTCAAGTCTTGTGCTCTCGCACAGAGTTTCGAAACGTGAGGTAGTCCACCAACTCATTGACATTCAGTCCATTGTCTCCAAGCTTCCTAGCAGTCGGCTTTCGTCGTCCCCGACCTCCAATCATCGCTCCAACTTCCTTCCACAGTGGATCCTGCGCATGTCTCGCAAAAATCCAATCAGGGGCCAAGGGGGCCCTTTTCTTCTCCTGGACGGAACATATGTAATGCATCGTGAAAGGCGTGCGGCGAGCGTTACCTTCTCAGCGGCTGCCCGCCGTTGTTGTTCCCTGAGCTCTTCAGCTAGGGAAGGGAGAATGCGGATGATGCGACGCTCCACCGGAGGGCCGTACAGGTCCTCTGGATCGTCGTCATCCTCAGCGTCCTGATTTACCTGGGTTTGCATTCCCGCTCCATCTGCTGACCTCACTTCCTGTTCTCGTTGATTGATCAAGCTCGCAGCACGGACATGGGGTGGCACTTGGGCAACAGAACTGGGCCGGGTTGCTTGATCATCTGGGGAATGGGCTTGCGGTGTTTGGGAGGTGGCCGACGTAGGTTCGGTCGGCATAGCGTCGATTCTCATCTCGACGTCGTCCTCAGGTGGTACTGCTGACGACATCGGTACACCCGTGTCCTGGTGGGGAGGTGGCTGGAGAAAGGATCTCTCAGGAGATCTCGTCGTTTTCTCTTGCGTCGTCAGCTTGGTGGGAGTGATATCTGTCATTTGCACATCTGGATCTCTGGGCGGAGTAGAGCTAGTTTGAATCGCATGGGAAGGTTTCGGTGCAGAGGGTTTCGTTCTCTTAGCAATAAAGGTATGCTTTACCGGGGCTGCCTCTGTCGACTCTTGTCGATCACTTTTCTTGCTTTGTTCTCGATCGGTCACATTGACCCCAGTCCTCTGCGGAACACTCAGGGGAAAACATTGAACTGTGAATAGCCACACACCAAATCTTGTTCCTGTTTGACACGAATCTCTACCGTCGAGCTGTCTGTGGGTGTAGTATCTACGATAGAACTCGAGGTCAAGCTTTGCCCGTCGTCGGACGACACGGTTAGTTCACGACTGGACGTCACGCTTGGGGTTGCTGAGGTGGCTTTCTTGCACCGTCTACACGTCCAAGTGCTGAGATCATTGGCCTTGTCGTCCACATTCGTTGCGCGTATGCGTCCCAAGAGTTCATCATCCTCGACAGGTGGCATGTGGCACCCTGTTCAGAGGGTTGATAAGACGATCAGTTGTGCCATTGCGACCTACTGTGGTGCCAGGTCTTGCTACATCCTCGACAGGTCAACAGAAATGCCTGTGGACCGTTGGTAGACTGCTTGCACCGCTGACAGGCTGGCATGTAAAGGAGTGTCGGAACAAACGACAACAATGTCCAAGTAGACCAGCCTCAGTCGCTGTCAACGTACAATGGACCCCTTTGAAGTGCGCATGCAGTTTCTGGGTCTCCTACGAAAACTCAACGCGTGAGTGTCGTCTTTTGACACACCGACTGTGCTCACCCATCACCAGGACCCAACAGTCCATTCAAAAAGTGGTTGGATATGCACTCAAGTATTTTTCACGTTGCGGGGAGGACCTGTGGGAGTGCATTATCGAGGAATGCCAAAAGGTATGTGCTTTCGACCATCTATCCTGAATAAACTTCGTACTTTTGCTACCAGGGCTCTATTAACCACCGAATCAACATCTTGTATTTCCTCGACTCGCTCTGTGAGTCATCTTTGCTTGCAAAAGCACACCAGCCACCCTCCACCGAGTCGTCGTATGTCCTCACGTCGAATATGCCTTGCTTGCTGAAACCCATGCCAGACACAGCAAGCAAGTCAACACCTCTTTGTATGTTGACTATGTTTCCCGAGACCTCCGCCAAATTGTCGAATGTGTTGTGCCCATTGGTCGACAGGGCCTTCCCAACCTGTCAAGCACGAAACAAGTTTGGTCTACATATCCTCTCTTAGTGGTATACTAACAACCACTCAGATCCTCGAAAATTGGCGCACGAAACGGATCATCGAGCCTCAGCGGGTCGATGAAGTGATGCAAGTGCTCTCTTCCCGGAAAACCCAAGCGACCGAGACATCGTCAACCACCGCGCCTGCCGGACCTCCGCCCCACCCT
>JBBPSB010000175.1:0-38189 GCA_038093375.1 Xerocomus brunneocitrinus
AGGGCGGCGGAATTACGCTCAGCGGACTGGTGCGGCTCCTGCAAAAGTGTCCGTCTCTCAGCCACTTGTCCCTCGCTATCGACACGTGGACGTTCACCGAAATTCCGGAGGGATTGGATGTGTCGTTTCCCCCACGAGAACGGCTGAATATCGAATTTTTGGACTCGTACATCCTGCCCGAGTTCGTTCCGGACTTGGTGTCGACGTTTATGGCGCTCGGACTGGACTCTTCCATGTTTACCTCAATCTCTATGGCAGTCTGTGCAGGACGAACTGAGAAGCGTTGGAAGATTGTCCGAAGTATAAAAGCTACATCCATTGTCTTTGTTTTTCTTGTCAGAACAGACGCGAACTTTGTGCATACTACCGATAGTCGGAAGGATGACGAGTTACGACAGCTGGGCAAGTCGTGTGCATTAGTAGATGAATATCTTCTTCATTCCTGAGTCGCTTTATAATTGTACAAGGACGAAACAAAATAAACTCCATTAGAACGTGAGATTTAGCCCATAGGGTAGCTGGATCGAATGTAAGCATCAAGTCGTTCAGCACCTGGAAGAATGAGGCACGAACAAACTTACCCGGGGGGTACATATGGTATCGTGTCCACTGTAGGTATATACCATCGGGGCTCTTCTTCTGTACCAAGGACAGCCTTCCATTTTGGCAGCCGCCCAGCAACACGAGACCTTTTCTTCGCATTCCAATTGTTCGCGATTCCAAGACAGTGACACCATCCAAGTTCGGTAGACGGATCATCGAGAAAGTGATGTTGGAGTCCAGGCAATTTGCCCATCAGATACAAGAAGACGGCGCTTTCGTTTGAGTCGTCGCTCAAGTCCGGGACTTCAAGGCCATGATCCCTTCCAAACTTGAGTACCCACTCGTGTGTCGCTTTGTAACCGTAAATACGGAATGGGTGTCTGGTGGCTGGTTTGTTAGGAGCGGCGGGAAATTCAGTAGCGGCGGCTGGAGCAGGATCCTCTGCCGCTGACCTTGAAGGATGTTAACGCAAAGAAGGCAAGTTATGTCGGGACGCACATTGTATAGCGAGAATGAAGAGTTTGGGATTGTCGGAGAACTGTTAGAACGGCTAGACTTATAAGATAGTTGACCAAAAGTGATCACGCGAGGATGTACCCACGGTTATGATGCTTCTGCCGTTTCATCATGACATCCCCGATTGTTCTGTTCAAGTGGCGACCTTACCTTGTCTAGCTGACAGCTCTCTGACGCCTGCGCAGTCTGATTGTTCCCCAAAGCCGGAACTGGTCAACAATCGACATATAATGAAGGTGCGAGTGACGACAGACTAACGCAGAAATTCATACCATGTCCGACGATCGAACAACTTTTCGTCTTCCAGGTCATGATTTTAACCCCTATGCTGAACGCAAGTGCCTTCTCTCGTTGCTTGCTGCTTACAGCAGGCAGTGGAACCCCCGCAACCTGGAGGCACCATGGTACGAACCTTGGGCACAGATTTTTGCAGATCTCGTGGCTGGACATCCTTCGTTGTCTGTTGCTCCGCAACCATATCTGTGGTACGACCCTACATCACAGGCACATACTACTCCCGCTCCCGCTCATCTCCTGGCTGCGCATGACGAACAGCTGAACGAGTTACATGACGACGTTGGAAACATAACACTGGGTTCAATCCGTAGTCTTTCTATTCCATCCCATCGCAACCGTTCTCGAATTCCTGACTTTGCCATCACTCGAAAAGTTTCCTTCATGCGACCTGGTAACACCAGTCATATCATACACCTTGATCGACGGGTCACGTATCTTGGCTTTCCTGTGCTTGCAGAGCTCAAATGCTCCGGAGCTCGCTGCCATGAGATCCAAAAAAGCCTATCCAAAGCCGCAAAGTTAATGAATCTCGCACGCGAACAGCTCTACAAGCAAGCACACCATTTATTCCAGATGTATCCTCACCAGGAGTCGGTGATCCTCGTTGCCATTTCTGGCTTTTGGTGGTCGTATATGGTTTTTCCTCGCACGGCGTCAGAGGAATTAGATCTCTCGGAGGATGAAGAGGAGATAGAGGAAGAGGAGGAGCTTGATACGGTGTTACTCAATCAAACTGGCATCCATGCTATCCTCGAAGATAATCCCTGGGACTCGAATGAGACGTCAATTCAAGACCTAAAAGAGCAGCTGTATGACTTCCCACTCAGTGCTTTACAAAAGACTGTGGTCCGCGTTCAGAAGGTGCTGTCCCAGACCCAGTTGTCGCTTCGTGAGAACGGTTGGTCAGACTTTTTGCTGTATGGTACTGCGCCATCCAACCAGGTGCTCAGCCTCATTCTCGAACGGCTGCACTCTGTTGTCCATGTTCACTATGATGGAAGGATGGGATAGGCACTCTGGTTCATTCACATACTTCTTCATGACTGAAAAATTAAAACAGCTGGTGTGTGGTTAGGTAGAGGAGTTGTTGCATCGCTTGAAAATATTGCGTTGGTATTCTTTTTATTGTGATTCCTTGCGCGCACTGTGATGTATGGCGGAATATCTGCACATTTAATCCATGGCATTTTTTTTTGTATAATCGCACCACATTTCCCAATCGCGACCGCACTTCTTGATCATTATGGATCCAAGTTCGAGGTATAGCATTACTAGGTAGTAGGCAATGGCACGGTAGCTCGACCGCCACCATCATGGCCCTTTCCCCACCCTCACACCCTGGCCTGCACACCCTTGCGCTTGCAACAGCGACATGGCGACAACGACAACGCGACGATTGTGACCGCACAATCTGAAGGAGTCACGTGCAAGATTTCCTTCACCTTGAACCATCATGATGACGATGAGCGTGAATGCCCGACAAGCAGCGTTCATCGTCCTCACACTCGTCCTCTTCTTGGGCACTGTCCACTCCGTCAAGAACAACACCTACCTCAACACTTCAGACCCCCTCCTCACCCATCTTCCACACCCCCTCCACAAGACTGACTACTTTGCCAATAAATCCAATATCCTCAACGTCTTGTTCATAAAACGTGCCTGGGGTTGGACATCCTTCGCCTACCTCTTTCTCTGGCTCACCAGCCCCAGACGCACCCAAACCCTCACCCGCGTGCTCCAATGGATACTTGCATCCCTCGCTTGGCTCGCATTCACGAGCTGGTTCTTTGGCCCAGCACTCATCGAGCGGTTCATCCTCCTCTCGGGGGGTGAATGCACCGTCGCACTCCCATCCGGCGCCGCCTTTAGCATTCCGCACGAGTACTGTTTCACCAAGGTCCGCCTGTCGCCGCTCACCCATCCAAGTCTGTTCGCGTCCCCGCTGGTGCTCCCAGAGGTACCATGGAGCACCGTGCCGAGGCTACGGAGGGGGCATGACGTGTCCGGACACGTGTTTTTGTTGACCATGTCGATTTTGTTTCTCGCGGACCAGCTGACGCCATCTTTGCGAGCCGCGTCATGGTCAAAGACGCACACGTGGGCGGTGGCCGCCACAGCGAGCCTCTTGGCGATCTGGCTATTTGCGCTTGGGACGACGAGCGTGTACTTCCATACACCGTTTGAAAAGTTGACGGGTTATCGTGAGTAGTGTGTCGTTCCCTGTAGGCTTCATTGCTGATCCTTGGTCACAGTGTTGGGGCTAGCGGGATACAGTCTAACACTGTTGTTCTGATGTATCGAGCCGTGCAGAACATGATACACAATATTGGAACTAATGTAACTCCGCTCAATCCAACGTCTAATTCGATGTCAAGCGTGCATTACAGCTCTTCTAAGAGCACCTATGAATCACCGCCATCACTCACACCTGTCGTAAAAACCCTCTCTCTCTCCACGCCTCGACCCATTTCGCAACCAATACCTCATCGACCACCGGCAGATCCCTCATCCACCGACTCGCCGCTAGTGTCTTGTCTATAGCCGCCCCCACACCAATCCCCGTCTGCACCTCATCAGCACCATACTTGCCCTCGAAAAACGCCAACAACTTGCGACTTGGGTTGCGCTGTACATTAGAGTCGCTCGCTCGCAGGGCCTTTACCCACTCCTGTCGTGGCACCCGCTTGAAACGGAGCTGTGCGGCCTCGAGGGCAGTGAGGACGGTGGACCATGCGATGTAAGTCGGTTGGTGAATGTGATAGACGGGGCACTCGGCCTGCGCCGTTGGGAGGTTCATGATCTCGACGATGCTCTTGGCAGCGTAGTCGACGGGAAGCCACGACATTTGCTCTTCATGCGCTGGAAGAACACCGATCGTATCTGCGCTCTGCATGTCCGAATTTGTTAGGGTGAGGGAGAACACGTGAACGAACAGTTGAGACGGACCTTGATGACGAGAGAGATGGATATGGACTCGTTCCAGATCCCATTCGTCGTATCGCCCACCATCTGGCCGACACCTGCGAGGGAAAATAAGCAGTGAGACAACATCATCCCACGAGGTTCACCCCGGATCAATCGATCACTTACGCAGCACCATCGGGTGTATCGGAGTCTTTTGTGCTGCGATCTGACAAAGTTTCTCGACAACCCATTTGGATTGTGCACTGGAATCAATCAAAAACTAAGATGGAGCATGTGCGCAAAAAGAAACAGGGTGACATACTATCCCATGTCCTTGGCGACAGCAGGGTCGTCCGTCACAGCCTCGGGGATCAGTCCAGGACCGGGCCAGTGCAACACCGAGCTAAGAGACGACGTGAAAAAGAACTTGGCAGGCTCGGCGTGGGGCGAGGACAGGGCCAGGTGAATCAGGTTCACCGTGCCACGAATGTGTGGTTCGAAACTGCGCCAGACGGTGAGCAAGCGCACGGAGTGTGTGTATATGCATACCTGGAAATGTCAAGATTAAAGTTGACTGGCCAGGCGTTCTGGAGAGACGATGAGAATTGAAACAGGGATGGAATACGGGGACGTACATGAAGGATGACCGTCGCGCGGCTCGCGATCTCGCGATAGCGTTTTTCGTCGAGACCCAGTTGGGCCTCGGACAGATCTGCTGCAAGGGCCACGACCCGTTCGCTCGCTCCTATCTGCGGAGTGGAGAACCGCTTCAGTACCTTTCGCGCCATGAGCGACGCTACGAGCCGCTGCGCCGCGTGCGCGTCGTTCTCGGCACGACAGAGGCAGTAAATGGTCACTACATTCGGATCGGCGAGGAGCTCGTTGAGTATATGAGCCCCAAGGAAGCCCGTGACGCCCGTCAAGACAACCTAATACAAATGAATGACACCGACAGTGAACACGGAATGGGTCACCGTCGAGAGATATGATACGCACCACTTTCTCGGGGTTGCCAGTTGAATGACCGTTGGCGCCGTTGAGGGACGCTTTTGGTGAGTACGTGAAGTGGCTGTATTTATCAACCAACTGGAGCATAAGCTCTTGAGAACGGATCTGAGGGTCTACATCATTCTTGCCAGAGGAAAGGGACACGATGAGCTTTGCCAGCCTAACGAAGAAGATTGAGAGAGCATCAAAAAATAGGATACACACGCACTTGGCGATGGAGGGGTGTTCAAAGACAGCATTGATAGGCAACTTCTTTCCACCCAGCTCAATCTCCTGCAAATACTGTTCAACCTCAAGTTTCAACAAGAACACGGTTATACACACCCTCTGAAGAGCATTTCGAACGCGCGTCGACTGCAGCGAATCAAGCCCGAAACCAAACAAGTCTGTGTCATCTTCAAGGCGATCAATCGGCTTCTCGATCGTCCTCCCAATCAACTCTCTGACAGCTGCCCTCGCCTCCGCTTCTCCTTCCACCCGCCTCCTCCCTTCCGGTCCTGCCTCACCCTCGAGACGCTCATACACTTCCTCGATAACCTTTTCAAATTCTTTGTACACCTTGGCCCTCAAAATAAATCCCTTGTCCGACCTCGGAATTGGCGTCCCATATGGCAAAAACGCGAGCGCCTCTGTCGACAGTTGGGAATGGGAGGGCGCATCGACGTTGGCGAGCCCGACCGTTGATGCGACGCCCTGAGCGAATTCCTCGTTCGAAAGTGTTGGGCGGATTCTGTTGGGAGGATGAGCGCGCCGATCTGAGTGCGGCCGCTGCCAAAGACGATGGCGTCGGCAATGTATGGGGAGGAGCGGAGTTTGAGTTCGATGGGAATGGGATTGGTCTTTTCGCCGTTCATCTATTGGATTTAGGATGAGTAGAGGTTCATAGGAAGGAAGGAGGGCCATACCATGACGAGGGTATCGTCTATACGACCTATGTATTTGTAGGCATCAGGTATTGTTGGATGTTTGATAAAGAGGTCTTTGGTCGCATAAGAACCATCCGGTTGATTGGACATCACCTATTAAATAATCAGTATTACAACGACGAGTAGATGTATATTACTTGCTTTGGTAGGCCATCCGTCCAAGACACACAACTCGTACGTGTCACTGCCGCGATGTTCAAAGCGCACATAGTTATGTATGCCGGACCGGACACAAGGTCCCTTTGCGCGCACCCAGTTCCATTCCTTGTCCGTAGCGAAGTCGCGCATAGTTGACATGATTTGGCCCATCTCGGCTACCAAGTATCTCATCAGTTTTATGACAAAGAGATACAGTAGGAAAAGACACACTCAGACCATAATAACCCACCAAAGGAATCCCTTCAGAGACAAGGAAATCACCCAGGTCGTCCGGACAAGGACTCCCACTAAACGTGACCACCTTCAAACGTTTAAGTATCCGCAGGCCCTCTTCCACCTCCGCAAGCAATCTGAGAGAAAAAGGGACTGCATAAAACGCTTGTGCATCCGGTGCTTGCGAAAGCAGGTTGATGATATTTGCCGACGTGAGCGGAATAGATCCCGTCGGGAACACGTATAGTGGTTTCGCTGCATACCACGCTCGCAGCATCATCGCGTGTCCAAAGCCCTGCAAGACAAATTCAACCCGAATTCAGCCATGTATGAAAGGAGCAAGACCAACGTGGTATAATGGCATCGTCGTGAGAGCAGTGAGACCAAGATTCGCCTTGCAATTCCCAACAGCAGCCTTGTTATTAGTGACAATCGCTTTTGGAAACCCGGAGGAACCGCTCGAGTGAATGATATTTATCGGGAGGAGATGCTCGGCGTCAGGGCTGAGAGGTGGGTCCCAATGTGTTTTTTCTGGATATGCAGCCCGAGCATCGGGTCCAAACACGTCTGATGGTGGTTGGCGGATGATGGATACTGACGACGGGTCAGCAAGGTGACCAAGTGCCTCAGTGGCAGGAGAGATCAGCGTGTCCTGCACGATCATATACGAAGCATTCGTCACGGTCAAGAGATGTGCAATCGCAGGAGGTGAATTGTTGGGTGAAATGAAGAGCACACCTAGGCAATGGAATGAGGCATTGCGTTTAGAAAGCGAAAACAGACGAACAGTAGCCCATTCGGTACAATGTCATTTCTGCGATGACATACTCGACGTTGCTTACCCCCAACAAGCCAACTGTGAGCTTGCTCGTTGCGTCACCCTTTTCCCGACCGGGCAAAGCACCGGTGCCTTTGAGGTGGTTGGCAAGAAGCGATGCTGCTGCATCGATCTCAGATATGGTGTACCTTACATACTGGGACACCGATGAGCTGGAACAAGACAAGTAAGTGTTGAGAACGTACATTAAAGTCCTTGTCTGGTACGGCGAGGATATGGAGGTCAGGGTGCTCGCGAGCTCTCTGTGAGATGAGCTGGTTCAAGGAGAGAATGTCTGACATGGGATTTTGGAGCTAGGCCTTCGATGAGGGTCCCTACATTAAATATCAAAGTCCTGACCAATACCGGCTAGTCCTCGGCAAGAAATATAAAACATGGTTTGTTGATGCCGGCAACCAAACTAATAAAGAACACTGCGCAACAAATAAGCCATCTCCTTCCAGCGGGACTTTTACTCAATTTTTGGAAATGAATGCACAGGACGAAGGGCCGCCCGAGCTTGCGTCCTCATATGGTCCTGTATCATGGATATGTCCTCTGAGTCGGGACTCAGATTGACAGACGTCATTTTATTAATCTGGGTGCCCACTGTAGTGTCGGGTTCGCGGTGTACCGTTAAACCGGGTAGTTCCAGTGCGATTTGACCCACGTGTTTCAATCAATATGATCGAGCTACGTATTAACTGCTGTGCCTTCCCGATCCTTCGGACAGTTTGCCAGTGAAACAGCTCAGAGCCGATCATCACGGACGCTATCTGATATCTAATGACGAGCTGCAAAGAGCCAAAACGCACCATCTTCTTCCTCGCGCAGAGGTTGATGTCGTTCCATCTTGTGCCGTGGCCTCGCGTAGTTGGCACGAGGGAAATCTCATGGAAATTTGTCCAATTCGCGCTCGTAACAAGGGCTCACCTATATTCCACAGGAAAAATTAACCAGGCAGCGTCTCGCATCGTGTTGTGTGAATACTGGTTGAGTTTCGCAACTAGCACACACCCAACTGTTGCTCCGATGTACCCGCCAAAAGGGCCCGGACCACATGGTTACCAACTTTCTTGTTTACCTTACAGGACAGTGCACTGAGCTTGCACTTTAGGTTCCTATCATTTGACCTTTCTCGTGACCATAATGAGGCCTTGTTATCATGTTGCCCAAGTCCTTCAACTAAGGTCGATCTCGTTTGGGGAGTTCACTGGGCCAAGACCGTCCTGACTCAGCGTACCGTTGTCGTTCGGTAGTCCCGTTCGCGTCGGTTCGTGGGACTCGGGGGCCACGCCTCAGAAGTTCAGAACGTCTGTCATCAGATCTCGAAAATCTTCGTTGTGCTTTCTTTAAGTTGGCCGGTGTCATGGAGACCTCACACTGCGACAGATAGCCAGACCTGGATCGGAAGGGGATATGGACGTACAGGAGCAGATCCGAGCTGATCAAATCGCACGTATGGCAGTGCATATAGGGATCAATCGATCCACCGTCAAATTTGACCAACCTGATGAACGGAATGACAAGTAAGTGACTGTGACTAATCAAAGGTGACGCTGTCATGTCACGTGTCACGCGTTAATGACTCCTGTGTTTTACTTCCGACATGTTATACCGACTCTCGTGAACCAATTGTCCGGACGTTGTTCAACATTTCGACCCGCTCGAACGCAGGTTGTGAGGTGGTGAGTAACCTTGCACACAGATAGCAGATGAGCCCATGTGAGGAGCGCCTGCGAAAAGCCACAGATCTAGACGTCACGCGCAATTGGATGTCATAATGCAGCTATGCGCCCATGTCCTGACTCCTGGACCGTAAAGCCACCAAACTCGAGCTCGAGTGAGATATCGCCCCAACAAAGGCGGGATTTTGGCAAAATGGAGGGTGCATTTGGGTGAGTTTGACGCCTACGGTAAGCACCAGGAGCTTGGAAGAGAACACTGTATATGATAATCAAGGCAACCCCAGAAAGGAGCGCATAGAAGCAAATGCTAGATTATATGGACGTGCTCCGCACGAGACGTACTATAATTGATATGACCAATCCTATCCGTACGGGTAGAATACGTTTATCAATTGTGAGTATCGTGCCTGAAGGACAACTGGTCAAGGTGTCTGGTCCTGACCTTAACTCAGTGTCATTGTTCAATGAAAGATGACATGGGCAAGAACGTATAGACGCATCATCCTGAAAATTATCCATGATTATGCGTTAGGAGTATTCCTGACGCGAAGCATGGTTACTGTCAGACGCACCGCTTTCGAGTCCTTTTGAATAATAGTAATGCATCCTCCTATCGTTCTGCTGAAATCATAGTTCAGTACCCTCTCTGAGTAGTCAAGGCGAAATCAACTGTACATACCTTTAACAAAAACCTCCCCATCCAGCAGTTTTGTCCCAAATCCCTCTTCTTTCCTACTTGCCCTCCTGAAACATTAATTCGGCGTCCTTCAGGGTTCTTATATGGTTTTTCAGTCAATCACGTTTGGAATTAAAATGACGATGCGTAGTTTCAAAGCATTAGGATGGAGGGCCAGATATACTTCACCTCTCGAAGCTGGTCAGGAACTTCGGCGACGACAAGTAACAGCACGATGAGACTTGTCAATCGGGGCTAGCATAAGGGAACGGGTGTATTTAGATCAGATATTATAGGATTGTGATGAAAAGAGCACAAGACCGTAGGCGGTTGTACTACACCACATACGAAATGTTCAGCACGAAGAGAATAATATATGCATTGTGGATCCCATCGTCCTGTGGTACCCTCAGGTGTATTAGGGTCACGATGAGCTACGGCGCGTGAGCTGTGAGCCGGGGAAAGTACTTACTACGTTGAAGTTCTCGACTGTTTCAATTTTTGAGCACGCGTGGTTCAAGGTGTGGCGTAAGACAGGCCCCTTTGCCCCTAATGGTTGGAAAGCTTCAAAGGTGAAACAAATGTTGAACTTTGTCGTAGTACTGACTTAATTTTCGAGGTCGTCATTGATATTCGTTCCTTGATCGGATTGAGATGGCTGACACTTGGCCTGCCAGCCGCCCAAGCTCATAAAAGTGAGTCCAGCAACCCACCCCGCTTTTGCTACTTTTCGACATGCAATTATTCCGGCTCCTCCACCGTAGGACAAAGTCTGAGGGCGATGTCTCCTCGCTGTTTCCTCACCCAGGCTCGGCAGCGGTTACCGCTCCTGTTTTCGTTCCTCTCCAGATGTCTCTCCCATCGTTCGATCCGACTCGTGAGCTCTACGCCTTGCATACCGACCCGCCCCTAAGCCCAGTGAATCCGAACGCCGCTGACGAGCTCAATGGAAGAATTATGCAGTTGGAATCACAGCTCGCTGAAGTCCAGGCCGAAAACTCCACCCTTGAACAGGACCTCGCCGACTATCGCACAGACCTGCTCCACACCCGCACAGAGCTCTACTCGGAGATGCTTTGCAGTGCACGCCAACAACAACGAGCCATGGACGACTTTAGGACCATTCAGAAACTGGAGGAGAGGCATCAGCGTTTTTGTACCCTGTTGGTCGACGTCGGTATACCTCGCTCGACCGTCGACGTGCTTTGTCAGGCCATTCAGTCAGGAAACGGTTCTCCGGACGATATCCTCGTGGATGCAATCAAGGATGCCTCAAATAATGCCAACACCCTTTTGGCTAAGCTGCAGCCCATTGTCAAGGACGAGCGTAGCCCGGAGAACTACCAGTCTGCGCTCAATCTGACGTTGAGTATTCGCAAGGAACTCAAATCACAGAAGAAACGATCCAAGTTTTGGAAGAAACTCGCCCAGGAAGACGTTCGACACGCAAGCACCATCACACCTTCCCCCTCGGACATTTCATCCATTCGTCAAGACCTTTCTCCGGAGAGACGGAGTGCACTGGACGCACTCATCGCTCGCCGCCGTGCAGTCAAACACCCGGAGAACACAGACAGCGACGTTTTTGGAGGCCGGCGAAGAGAATCTGCATTAGATACGCTGGCCAGTTCTCTTGCCTCTCGTCCGCGGCACTCTGTCCAAGATGGACTGAGACTCTTTTCTTCGTTTTCCTCCTCTGCTTCTTCCGCTTCTACGAAATATCCTTCCCACTTTTCGGTCCTTTCTCGCATTCCCGTGGATCCTACCGCCGCCGAGACACCAGTCATTCCATCGCGTCTCCCATCCCCTCTTTCCACCTCTTTCCGCCGTTCCTCCAGAAGTGCCTCCCAGTCGCTCGTTCTCGGTTCCGTAGACTTAAACGTCTCGCGGTCTTCGTCCATCGATCCCATACTCCCAGAAGAGACAGATCAGAATGCGAACCCAGACGCTGTTCCCGTATCTATGGTAACACGCAGCCAAGACCTCCTTCAGGTTTGTACCCGGTCCCTCTTCTCTATGCCTCTTCCGCTCGCATGTTTTTATTTCCCTTTCCTTTCTAGAACTCCAGACGTGCGTCTCAAGGACACGGACACCGTCGCGTGCCCTCGACAGCTTCCCGGCCTCCCTCTACGCGTTCGACCCGCTCTTCCTTCCGCCTCTCTGCGTTTTCACCTGTCCGGGCATGTCGCCCCACTGGACCACCGACACCATCCGACATGGACATATCAGGAAATACGACCATCGACGTACCATCATTCCACACGCCCGACACTATGTTGCGCCTCTCGGACTTAGCGACGACCAACCACGGTTCAGATACACCCGCGTTGAGCGAGACGACGCAGAGCGAGCATACGCCATTCAATGATGCACGTGCGCTGCCCAAGTATGGAGTTGATACGCCATTTTCACCGACAGAACTGGCGCCACAAGTAGCGTCGACACCCCTGGATGAATCTGTCGCTTGTAAGCCTCTGGGTGGCACTACCTGCACACACAACACGCGGTTCTTGGAGCATCTGGATTCCGCCATGTCATTGACGATGTCTGTCTCTGCGTCCGATTCCGGCGCGGATGCACGCGATGGACAAGAGCGCGATTATGAGCGCGACCTCGAGCGCGACCGCGAGCACAACTGTGCACATACCACGATGGATTCTTGCACCATCCCGGTAGGGGAATCCAAAGACTCGCTTTTCACTACTTCCGCCTCCTCGCTCTCGGCGATCGAGACGCCTGGGCCCACTACGCCTCCGACGCCCAGTCCGAGCCCCGACCCCGATTTTTGTGCGGCCTCACCCACGAGCACGAGCACGAGCACGAGCCCGGGTGTGGGCAGAGTGTCCATCGCGCGGAGTATGCTTCCCGTGCTCGCGAAACACCTTAGGCGGCTCTCGCTCTCGGGGACATCTCCAGACCGCGAACGGCTGGTAGACAAGCTGCGCGGGCTGCGTTCGTTGTCGAGGTCTCGCTCCGGGTCCAGGTCCAGTTCTGGTTCTGGAGTTTGTCACGGTCCTGGGTCGTCGCCTGTCGGCATGTGGCGGCGATCGCCTGCGCGCTCAGACTCGACTCGGAGTGAGAACACGCCGAGCCCGAGTCCTGTCAAGGGGTCTGGGATACCAGTGTTGCAGAGACGGATGACGGTTCGTGCGCGGAGGACTTCGGTGAAGAAGGTCTAGCGAGGTTGTGGGTATGGGTACCCCCTTCCTTTCTTCTCCTTTCTCTTTTTCCCCTCCTTTCTTTCCTTTGTTGTCGTTAGCCGCGATGGATCTCAGTGGTAGATACGTTCTGAAGTTGAGGGTGTATGATGTGGCGTATAGTAGGCGCAACACAAGATCATGGACGGAAGGAAAGGTCCAGGAGAGATCATCGATCATCGTCTACTCACAACGACGTCGAGACTTCCAGAGTTCTACTATTTCTTGCTTACTATGGTGCAGCTCAACGCAGTGAAGCTATTGACAATGGCCACGGATCCGTACTGGCTGGTTCATAAGGAATGGCAGTCTGTCGTGGACAAGATTTACATCCCCGTTCCGAGGACCTCCGATATGCCGCAGAAGATGGTCCCGTCATCATCGTGAATGCAAGTAAACACACCTGTGACGCTCTCATTGTTCTGAACTCCTGAGCGCCTGATCATGTGCCCCTTGCTCCTTTGGCGATGTCGACCAACTCTGTGGGCAATTATCGGAGCTGACCCAGTATGCATACGGAAAACACAGAGAGTCCTACGTGAAGCAAATCTTGCGCGAGTTGTGGTCATCCGTGGTCGAATCCATCGCCTCCGTCTTACAAAACGATATTCAGCTGCCTCCGCGCATCTGGTGGTGCCCGACGTCGGAATTCACCCTCCTCCCGTTCCGTGTTGCAGGTCGGCACCGAGAAGCGGAAAAGAATCCCATGTCTCTTCATACGCTCCTTCGCTGTCTGCTCTCATCCGTACACGTGCTCAGACGTTGGATTCACGTGGCCTGTCATGGCGCACAGTACGCAGAGAAGCCGTTTGACTCATAGACGACGGCAAACTCACGCTCATGCGCGTCGTCCAGGAACGCTAGTGACCAATTCCGAGTTTGCGTTCCTGTCCGCGTGCCATACGGCGGTCGGGGACGCGTCGACGCCAGACGAGGTACTGCATCTCGCGGCTGGGATGCAGTTTGCGGGGTTCAATAGGGTGATTGGGACGTCCAGGTGGTGACGCGGTTTTACAAGGAGATATTCAAATACCCGGACGTTGATTTCGAGCATGCGACTGCGGCGCTGAACACTGCAGTAGTGGAGACAGCCAACTCGGTGTCGTTGGAGAAGCGGGTCGTATTTGTGCATATCGGAATTTGAGTCCTTCCATCGAAGGTTTCTCAGTTTCTTCCCTTGCAGAGATTTATGCTTGTTTCAGATATGCTTCGAGTCTGATTATGAATTACATCTCGATCATCTAAACTGACTGTGTTTTATGCATACCGTATTTTCCCTTGACGTAGGTGTCTTTCTGTACGATGCGTATGGTGGCTCTTGAATGTATGATCTTGTGGTGTATCCGGACTTCTGCGCCCCGAATGCAAGCCTCGTGTTGCTATAAGTACTTTGCTATTTGTTCGGTTGTGACAACACGAATTTGTCTGGTATCACACCTCTAGATACGCAATACATACCCACGATTTCAAGTTCAACCCTTCACTTGGCTTCCTTGGCTTCCCTCGCAAGATCAAAGCTCGCCTCGCCGTCCCGTTTGACAGCGACATACTTTTCAGTCACGATCGCAGTAATCAACTCGGCGGGGGTGACGTCAAAGCTGGGGTTGTACACCGCGCCTTCAGTCTCTGCGACCGAACTTGGCGTGATGAGCACTTGCGCTTGTATTTTGTTGCCAGAAGCATCGAGAGTGGGCGGGTGGAGAGCACCGCGGACGAGGCAAGCTTCCTGCTGGGGTCGATGTTCGATCGGGATGCTAGACACATGCGTGTATTGGCATGTGAATTCGAAATGGTATGTGGCATCACTCACCCTGAACCGTCCGTGATGCTAAGATCGACTGTGCTGGTGGGTGCGACGACGATAAAGGCGATGTTGTGCCGCGCTGCCAACACCGCGGCGTTGTACGTTCCGATCTATCAGCTGGCTTAGCGGCGAGGATATGGAATTGGCGCGTCGTGTATGTATACCTTGTTAGCGGTGTCACCGTTTCTTGTGATGCGATCGGCGCCGACGACTGTAGCGAGAGACGACGTTATTTGTGCCTCGTTACCAATGTAGGACGTACGTACCGACGGCATGGATTGGCTTGTGTTGGAAGAGCGAGCCGACCATGGTGTCACATATCATGGTGGAAGGGATGCTGAGCGTGTGCAGTTCCAGGGCGGTCAATCTATGTATGCGCGTGTGTTAGCTGGCAAATGATGTTATGAGAGCATCCAAGTCACCGAGATCCTTGGTGATACGGGGCTGTCTGGGTATAATAGGCCTTCTCAAGGAGCCCCTGTTCGTGTAGATATGTAATGAATCCGAGCGCCGTCCCGTAACCCTGCGGATCAAGCACGTCACGTGGCATTCAGCGGAACGAGGACCGAGTTACCGATGTTGCGAGCGAGCCTGTGTTGCAAACGGTGAGGACGTTGAGGTACTTGCCAGACCCTCCGATGCGCTTGTGTAGCCAATCTCCGCCCAGCTTGGACATGGTGATGTTTTGGGCTTTGTCCTCGCCTCCGATCAGCTTGGCCTCTGTGATGAGGTCCTTGGCGATCGCGAGTGCCGCATCCTCGTCTGTCGCCCGTGGTTCTGGCTGTTGCTGATGCTTGATAACGGCATCGGAGAGTAACGTGGCAAGACGACGTGTGGCTGCGCCGAGGTTGACAGCAGTGGGCCTGGCAGTGTAGAGATGGTCGAGTTGTGGTACGATATGGGCCTCGAGCGAGGACGGAGAGGCCAAGAAGTCGGGGCGTTGCGTGGCCCATATGGCTTCAGAGAGATACGCTGCGATTGAGAGTGATGCGAGCGCTCCAATTGCGGGTGCACCGCGTATCTGTGGGGTGATGAGTTGGGCTGGGTGTCAGAGAGATGGCCGACCTTCATCGATTTAATGGCATCGTGGGCGTGCTCTGTGGATTCGATTTTTATGTACTGAATAGTGTGTGGGAGTAGCAACTGGTTGACGATGTCGATCTTGTCGTCGTCGAATGTCCGAATAGATTTGAGTGTGTCCATGGTCGTAGTGTAACTATACTCGCCCGAAAAGGAAAGAGCGCAGGTTCGAAATCACATGTCGAGTGCACGTCTGATGGCTCTTTAAACGACGATGCGCTCCACTGACCCCTTCTTCGCATATCATGATTGACCACCTCCTGGGCCGTCCAAGTCCCTCCTGGAAACGCACTCAGGTATTGCCCTTTCTTCACACCTACAACTGACCCACACATATCCCATCCCAGGTCTTTCTTGTCATCATCTTCTGGATCTGGAGACTCGCCTATGGAAGCCCCACTGCACCGCGCTTCTTGTGGTTGAAACCGTTGAACAAGAAGCTCCGTGTGTGCACACATTCAGCATCTTTCACACACCCTGACACCCCTGATAGAGCGTTTCTCCCCATGGCAAATCGTCGTCAGCACCCTCACCACCGTATATGCACTCAAGAACCTCGACAAGATCCTGGGTCTTGGTGGTACGCACCACTTTCACGTTCGCTATCTGCAATGAACGTTCCCGTCTGTTCTTCTTAGCACCTGAGCCACTAGCTCAGCTCGTGAGTCCAGCCAACCCTATGCATGTAGTTACCTCATCCCGTCTAGTATTCACCTTCATATTACCGTGCCACTTGGATAGCGACAGGCCTCGATGCCGGTTTCGCCACTGCCATGTCTGTTCGTCCCAAATGGCTCAAGGACATCTGCTCTATTTTATTTTCAGTATACTACATCATTTATGCAAACGAGGCCGACGAAAAGGTCTGCATATTCCCTGTCATACATCCACTCAACTTATATGCATATGGGTATAGCTCCGGCGTTTTAGGGCTGTGCCCACCATTGAAATGTTCCGAGTTACATGGGAGAAAACGACTAATCCATATGTAATTCAACCTCTCCGAGGAGCCCCTGAGTCGTGACTAATTCATTTGTTAGCTCCGATTGATATCGCAAGGTCCAATCATGTCACTTCACCGAAAGGTCCTATTGCCGCGCCCGTCTGCTTCAATATATGATCGCCCAATCACAGTTCACATTTATTTTGCACCGCCTGTGCCTCAGCTTCACAACGCCACAGATCTCATTCTAGATTTCCCTGGCGGCGGGTTTGTGGCGATGTCACCAGACCATCATGATGAACGACTGCGTATGTGGGCCCTTAAAACCGGTAAACCTGTGCTTGCCGTCGACTATGGAAAGGCTCCTGAATGTAATGCGATACTTGTTGTCCGCTTCATGCGTCGCTTAATCCGTACATTCCTTAGATCCCTATCCGTTCGCAATGGACGAATGTTTTGATCTTTACAGACTTCTCGCGGAAACATCGGGAAGCTGCCTTGGCATGTCCGGTAAGAAACTGAACATGATTCTGTCTGGAGACTCGGCGTAAGTCATTTTGTCTTGCATAATACTATTGCTCATACACGTGCACACAGCGGCGCTACACTTGTCGTGGGTGTCATGGTCAAGATTTTGCAATATAATACTGCGCTCCCCGTCAGCGAAGTTATGCTTCCTACGCCTTTGTCTCTTGTCCTCAATTACGCCGCGCTGGACTTCAACTTTACCTCTTGGATGTCCCAAGATAATCTTCGAGTACTGCGAACCGAGCAATCCACCGGGGATCTCCCTGGCATCCGTGAATTGGCAATGCAGAAGAATCACCTACAGCATGTCAGCCCACTGAGCATGGTGGGTGATGACCGTATGCGAACGAGGCGCCTGAAGAGGCACAAGAGCTGGAAAGATGCACTGCAAGATCTGGTGGGAAGGCCAGAGGACCCAGTTCCAAGACACCATCACATGGACATTAAACGCAAATCATCGATGAAATCGTTGGAGATGCAGTGCGATGACCACGAGTCTTGGGCAGACTCTGAGAGCGAAGAAGGGGAGTCAAAGCCCGTGAGAGAGGAAGATCGCCCGATTGAAGACCGTGTACGTTTTGTGTACCAGGACGCCTCCTCGGACAGGGACGGGCTCCATCGAATGCTTGAGAAGCACCAGGAAAATTTATCAGCAGCCGTCAATCAAGCGAACCTCGAGGCCACCACGCTTACCACTGGAAGTCATAACGGCAAGGGCATGGACAAACAACGGGAACCCATAGGCACGAGACTCACGATGACAAGTCGCACAGGATATTTCCAGGATCGCATTATCTCTCCTAGTATGGTAAGTCGGTGATTACACTGCAACCGGATCAGCCGTTCATTGAATTTAATAGATGCGTGCAATGGCCATTCTGTATATTGGACCACAGCGAAATCCTGACTTTGCAACTGATTACATTATCTCACCCATCCTGACGCCTTCGTCACTGCTGGCGCAGTTCCCACCCCTGTTGATGCAATGTGGTGAGAAGGACCCGTTTGTGGATGACACTGTCATCTTTGCAGGGCGGGTACGAGAAGCGAAGCGAGCGCGGAAAGCTGAGCTTGATCTCATACTCAGGGGCAAGAGCGCACAGTTCGGCGAGGGCCTGCGCATGACGGGTGTTCATGTGGATGATATTCCAGAAGGCGAGGATGCGAGGATGGTTGCCGAGCGAGATCAACTTGCACGCGAGACGGAAGAAGATTGGGTGCAAATGGTGCTATTTTCTGATTGGAGTCATGGGTACCTACAGATGATGACGTTGATGAGTGAGGCCAAGGCTGTGGTGGAAGATCTCGCGGATTGGATAGAGGACGCGTTCGTGAGATATTCGGGCAAGGAAGAGAGGACAAGCAAGGTTGTGGAAGCGATGGGCTCACGGGGGACGAAGAAGAAGAGAGAAAGACGGAACTCGCCGACGAAGCGCCCTTCGGCGTCTACGGGGCACAGCTGGGGTGATGGCGCTGGGAAAGTGAATCCCAGCCCGTTCGCGTCCGAGACGGAGACGGACGACTCAGGGATCACGTTTGTCGCACGCAGGGGTGGTGGGAGTGGGACACCGGTGGGACAGTCGCGGAGAAGTTCTAATGAGCGAGAACAAGGGCATTCGTCGCCGTTACTGATGGACAGTGAGCCACGGGAACGGGAGAGCGCGAGCGGTACGCCACGTGGGAATGGAAAGACGGGACAGCGGATTACAGAGACGGAGCTGATGCGGCGGCGGCGAATGCTGGATGCGCATATCTTTGAAGGGTAGTAGTGGTAAAGTAATGAAATTGTACATAAAAGGGTATGAGAGGACGAGAGACGGATGACGTGGATGATCAGAAACACCGCTTTCAAAGCATACCCGATTTGGAAAATGGGCAGTGCTGCGGCGCTGCATGCTAAATGGAGACACAGCCACGTCGGTCAGTCGGGTTCACTCACTCGTCCAAAGTCTCCCCCGCACGAGGGCTGTGTCTTTCCACCGTTTCCCTGAAAAAGCCCTTCTCTGAAGAAAAGAAGCTTTCAATAATCATGGACCCAACTCAAACACGGGTCCAGTGGCAAAATCCTATCACACAGACACAGCAACGCCAGCCTGCCATTGACCCTGCCGTCAGCCACGAGTTCCAATCTTATAACCATCAAAACAACGACACCGACAGTCTACCTTATCCCCATAACATGCCCCACCACTCTCCTCCTCAACCGCCCTCATTTCCCCCGGGCGCTGGACCCAACGATCCCACCGAGCAGCACGCACATTACCCCCCAGGTCTCGCATACAGACGCAGCCATAGCAACTCCCCCTTCCGCCAGACTACCCACCCATCACCCTACCCGATCCCCAACACCCCGGCCCAGCCGCCACTCCCACAAATGCCCCAGCCCGTTCCCCCGCACCCAGACGCAGTCAAGCAAGAAACAGCCTACTATACTCCCACCGCCGCAGAGCTCTACAACCAAGCGCTCGCGTCCTCGTCTGCCCCACCTCCAGATGGATCGGGACACTACCAGTCTTCGAGTGGGGTACCCAGACTACCCCCCATTCTACAGGTCGAAAAGAAGCAGGTGACAACATCGGCGACCCAGGCAGCGAGTGCCAGTCGGAGGAGGAATGAGGCACACTTTATTTGTCCTGTACCCGGTTGTGGGAGTACGTTTACGCGTCGCTTCAATCTGCGAGGTGCGTGGCGCGTGACCGTGTGCAGTCCTCTTTCTTCATATGTTCTCACTAGGCCATTTGCGATCGCATACCGAGGAACGCCCGTATGTGTGCGAGTATCCGGACTGTAAGAAGGGGTTTGCCAGACAGCATGATTGCAAGTAAGTGTCGTTGATCAACGCCATTGTGCCGATGACGCGTCCATGACTGATCACTTTCTGCTCTCGCAGACGGCACCAAGCATTACACGCTACGCGGTCACAATCCAACATTTGCCAAGGTTGTCGGAAGACGTTCAGTCGTTTGGATGCGCTCAACGTAAGTGATCATCATGAAGTGCTTCTACTGGGCACTCCCCTTTGGTTTGATCTCATTTATCTGTTATATGACAGCGGCATCGTGAGTGGGCTATCTGGACACGCGTGTCCATCGGTTTTATGAAAATCATGGCTAACCCCAACCCGTGCTATAGTGCGTTCCGAGGGTGGAGCCGAGTGTAGACAGGCCGTCGAGGCTATACAGCAAGCACAGGCCCAAGCCCAGGCCCAGATTCAGGCCCAGGTCCAGGTAGCTCAGGTGCCAACACAATCACATGCTCCCTTGCACGACCTTTCAACAGCGAATGCCCCGTCGTCACCCTCGAATCGACCCGGTCCCAGTAGCACAAAGGTATTGCGGACACCACCAAAGACATAATCGACGCGCTGCTGCGGATGTGCTTGTTCTCTCAGAGGACATGACATTGTCACATAGATGCGCATGATAAATGACTTGCATGACGGACAAACGGGACGCTTTAGATCGGTTTGTTTCTCCCTGCACCTTTTTAACCGTGTCTTTCTTCCCTTTTTTTGTTTCTTTTGACTGTGTTCCTTTCCTTTTTTTTCTTTTGTGTGCCTTGCATGCTGTACCTACTTTCTTCTTTTGCACCCTTTTTTCCCCTTCTTTTTTGACATTGTATCCATTCGAATGGCGTCCTATTTGTTTGTTTTTTGGAACGGGGCAAGAATTCCAATGGGTCTAGTATAGATTAATACTGCCTTATAATTGTACAAACATCTTCCTTCAAGTCAGAAAACACGTGAGAAAGGCTGCGCCGAGTTGCCGGCATCAGTAAGGTCAGCAGTGGGCGCCGTAGTAGCAGCAGCTTTCTTCTCTTACTCGCACGCATTCTGTTTTAGCACGGCGTCGTGTGACCAATATTGTGGTCCAAGTCGGTCTGAACCCAAATCTTTCCAGCAATCTCAATTTCGTGCACCATCTGTATCGCTTGTGCTCACACGATGTCGCTCTCGATGCTCGTGGGCGGAGGAGCCGAATGTGGACCCTCAAATCCACTACAGAGTCTAACAAAGCGGTTTGATCAGGACCGAGGTGTACAACAGGTGGGTTCAGATGGAACCCGGGTCACCGGTGACCAGCGAGGAATCTTGGACAGTATGCTCATCCATGACGTTTGCGCAGGATATTGCGGGGCCATCTCGTTCCCGGGGAGTTTTGTCGGACGAGGTAAGTTCTTTCATTTCATCCGGCTCCACCGTCCTCCATTCCGTTCATTCCTGTCCATGTATCCGATGTGGCGATGACTGACTGACTGACGTATGCGCCAGGCGCTTTTCCGAACCCAACACGCTGCCGTACCGGAGCTGCAGCAAGAGGCGGCGCGGTTCTTTGGTGCCGGTGCCGGGCCGGTGCCACCCGCGTCCCAGGCCATGTCGATGCCAGCGCAAGCGTTTGATGTTGCCGGGCTGCGCGACGCGTTGCCGGGTGTGCAACGTGCCCAGATCGGTGGTGCAGCCAACGCAGCGTGGGCTGCTGATTTCCTGGTACAGTCGACCGCGAGCCAGACGCAGGCGCAGGCATATCAAGGTTTGGGACATGCCCAAGCTGGCCCGGCGGCGCGGGTGGGCGTGCAGCCGGGTTTGACAGCGCCCGTGGGGGAAATGCGTAGTACGTTTTTCGTGCGTCGTGCTTTGCAACGTGCTTGCTGACCTTTTTATTTTGTTTACTCTGCTTCATTTTATTTCTTCCGGCAATTCGTTTCAGGTGGTTCACTTCCGTGGAGTCCGGTGTATACAGGATATGGAACGATGCCGATGACCGGGCGAACGGCGACGGCTGCTGTAGCTCAACGGCATGTCGTACAGAGCGACCGTGAGTCTTGTCATGTGTGAAACGGGTAACCCTGACTTGCGGTAGAGCTATCTTGGGACAAGGAATTTCAGTCACAAGAATCTTTGTTCAACTCCACACCGGTACTTTCTGATGCTCCGCCGGAACAAGTGCAAGAACGTTTACAAGATGAAAAAAGTGCGGTGCCTGCTGACGAGATGGCCCGGCTTGCGGCGCAAGTGATAGACTCTGTGAAACACGAGCAGAACCCCAAGTTCCGGGAAAGCGAATTCATGAATCTCATGCGTCAACTGCGCGACGGCGAGGTGGTCGTCGAGGATGATAACATTGTTCCAAAAGAAAGTGCGACTACCGCGGGTGTGGATGTGAAAGGCAAAGGACGTGCGGTGGTGCAGGACGACGTGGCAGTTCAATCACGATCACAGATCCTTGCTTCCTATCAGGGTTTGGAGGCATTGAATGCGGCCAAGGATCCCCATGAGGCGTATTTCCGCCAGGAGAATGCAGATTTCACCGCGTATTGGAATGCACATTACTCGAATCCGGCTGGGCACACGGCATCTGCCGTTCAAGCGGGTCATGTCTGGGATGAGATGCAACGGGATTGGGATGCATTTGAGGCGACTACGACGGGGATCCAGCCGGTTGCGAATTACCAGTTCCAAACGAACAATCCGTATCTACTGGGTGACTCGTCTCGGACGCGGCATCATTCCTTGCACATGTCTCATTCACAACGAATGTACGAGGTGCGTACACATCACCCTCTTTTCATTTCTTTGGAAGGGCGAAATGCAACCACAAGAGAAATGAAGGGGGCGCAAGGAAGTGAACAGCATGGTTGATGCTCCTTTTTTCTTTTTGTTCCTTTTTATGGCAGAGCGTTCTGGAACTGGAGGCTGCTGTGCAACGAGATCCGACCAATGCCGCCGCATGGTTCGAGCTGGGTGTGAAACAGCAAGAAAACGAGCGCGAGGCAAAGGCGATTCAAGCGCTTCAACGTGCCACAGAACTAGACCCGACCCACCTCCCCGCATGGCTTGCGCTCTCGGTGTCGTATACCAACGATAATCATCGGTTTGGGGCGTACGACACGATTCGGGAATGGGCGTTGAGGAACCCGACGTATGAGGCGGTTGTGGCCGGCACGACATTAGCCACGGGCAGGCGTGGTGACTTTTCGGTATTGATTGACGTCCTCATTCAAATGGCGAGGTGTGCAAATCAACAGGGTGGTGTGGATGCAGACGTGCAGGTTGCATTGGCAGTGTTGTTGAACACGACAGAGGTGCGTCATTTTTTGTAAGGGAAAAGAAAAAGTATTTCCATTCATTGCCTTTTTTATGTTACGCCAACCCCATTTCTTGACTTTCTAACTGAACACGTTTTTTATTAGGAATATGGCAAGGCGGTAGATTGTTTCCTTACAGCGTTGGCTGTTCGACCAGACGTACGTGTTGTAACCTTCTTGTGCCTTGTGCCTTTTTTTGACGTTGTTTGGGCGCTGTTCAGGACTGGCTATTATATAACCGCGTTGGGGCGACAATGGCCAACAATGGGCAGGCTGCGGACGCCCTCGAATATTATCATCGAGCGCTTGACCTGAATCCTTCCTACATCCGTGCGAGGTACGTTTTTTTCGTTGCGCTTGCCTTTTTTTTTCTCGGCGCAAACTGCCCACAGATTTAATCTCGGCATATCGTGCATAAACCTCCGAGTACGTCTATATTCTTTCCTGATGTGCGATTTTTCTCACTGGGCGATAGCGTTACGAAGAAGCGGCATCGCACATCCTGGACGCGCTGGTGCTACAAGACAGCGATAGCGTAGCGGACGGGACGGGTATGAACGAGTTGCGAGACTTGACGACGTCTACAATCTGGGAGAGTTTGAAGACGACGTGTTTGCATTTACAACGGGCAGATTTGGCGGCCATGTGTGATCGTCGGGATTTGAACGGTGCGTCATCTCTGTGTCATGCGTGTATTGTGTGGCGGGCTGATTGGGCGGTAGAGTTTAGAAGGGCGTTTCAAGGGGGCGGTTGATTTTTCGAGGGTCGAGGGTTAGTTGTGTTTGGATGCTACGGACGGCCTTGCAATCTCATCGTGGCCTGGCGCTGATAATCGTGACTCGTTTGGATTTCTTGTGCGGCGGAAGTCGACTGTGTGATCCTTTGAGTCTGGTCACTTTACTCCTCGATCGTGAGCACTAATACAGCTTTTTCTACGACAAATGGCCTTGAGAGGAGGAACGACAGTTCCAAGCGGCCAGATAATGTGTATTCTAACACACGCCCAGATAAGATAGACATGACTTGATTTGGCAAAGAATCTCGTGTCAAACGTGTGACCAAGGCCAGCAAGTGCATACGAAATTATGTAGCTCATGCCGGGGATCAGGTGTTGTTTCACTGGTTTCCATCTTTTCTGATATGGTTTACGCATACTTAGTCACACTACGTGACGTTTACTAAAAGCGTTTGAGCATTTCGCTTCCCATGCGCAGAGTCCCAAGTTCTCACCTCTGCTCCTGTGTCGGTTTTCCTGTTCCTGGTACCATAGTGGAATTAGGTTCTTGTCGGGTCGCTATCATGGTAAGTCAACAAGTGGTAGAGCGAGCAGCGGGATTTGGAACATTTACTGGTAACCAAAAAGGCTCTTCTGACTTGATCCGAAATGCCTTCAAGTTGTTTGTTTCGGCGGGGTAGCGTCGTCCACACAAGAAGGAAATAGTAATGGACTGCGAAAATGGATGCAAAAACATAACTTGAACCTGATGAATACACGCATCTCTAGACCGCAGTCGCGCTCGTACTACGGCTCGATTTGCAAAGGCGTGGTGACTGCGGTTTAAAGGATAGGTGATTTGAACGCTGTAAAAGTGATGGGAGAATATTTGTTAAAGGGCGCAAGGAAAACAGGTGGAACATAGACAATGCTTTCATACTTGGACGAAACGATATGATTCGGGAAGAATGGGCGGTGGGTCGTCAAAGGGTGATCCCCCGTTGTCTTCTCCGCTTCGAAGACAGTTGTTGCGACGAGTGGAAGCAGTTGAACGAACCACCTTTGAATCTCAGAGCCAGTCTAGCGCGTGGTGTCTCAAAAGGTGAGAGCGTTGCGCGGAACAGATGATGAATATGTTGCCAACGCTATACTAGTAAAGCCATCCGCGGTCGCAATGAAAGTTACATGCGAGGTCTTGCCATGGGATGGGTAAAGTCTTCCTTGCGCACTATGTCAAATAACCCGCTCAATTTGCGCAACTGCAACCGGACGACGACCATCCTTTATAGGAAAGTGACGATCAATCAACGCCCTAAAGCCAAAGAGGGACGTCGACTCACCCATCACTTTTGCTGCGAAGGGGGGATAAACCAGACCTTGAGCTTTCCTTGACGTCAAAAAATGATAGCGTTGTTGTCAGCATCGGACACTGTGCACGACACAGGATAAGCCCATCGTGTATCCACTCTCAAAGCTCGAGCACCCACAGATGTTTAACCCTTGATCTCTGTCTCGGGACTGGCGAGCCTGTATCATTGAGGAGACCAATAATATCATTGCGAGTATTTGCAATGCACAACGAGTGGCAAAAAAAACTTGGCGTCTGGGGCGAAGTCGTGCGGTGCAGAGCATGCTGACGATGGCAGCTACCCCTCCCCTCGGGTCTTGCATGGGGGAGCGAATGAACAGGGGACTCAGAGGGGATGCGAGCGGGCAGAAGGGAGGAAGTGTTGAACTCGTTGGCTGGTCCATGGGGACTTTTTATAACTGGGAAGGCGATAGGAATGCTCGATCTGGCATGGAGGGGACAGGATTCCAGAGTGAAGATGGCATGCTTACTCGACGCCCTCCTTGATCCAGGACGGATGATTTTCGAGGCGAGGAGTTTAGACGTGATGTGCTTGCAAAGCTTGACCGAACGAGGGCCACATTGCAGACTGCTGGGTGGACAGAAATGGGAATTCTGTCGGGTGTGAGCCTAGAGTGTGTCGACCGAGGTACTGCACGGGGGAATTGGGGGAATTTAATTTTGTCGCCGCCGACTACCATTCTGAGTCGGCGAGTGAGAGGGGATTTATATTCACGCTGGTGTGGAGGAGAGTCTGACCGTGAATGATCGCTGAGGTTCAAAAGTCGACTGTTTGGCAATTTGGAGGATGCCATGAGCGGAGTTGTGCACGCCAACCGACCACCAGCTGGACCACCTCCACCTTTGTTGCTCGCC
This sequence comes from Xerocomus brunneocitrinus, assembly GCA_038093375.1. NCBI lineage: Eukaryota > Fungi > Basidiomycota > Agaricomycetes > Boletales > Boletaceae > Xerocomus > Xerocomus brunneocitrinus. The sequence goes on from JBBPSB010000175.1 coordinate 26,323, forward strand.
TTCATCGCAGCGCATTTTTGAGGAATTCGTCCCACAGTTCTTGCCCACAAATATCATCACCGTTGGGCATTTCTGCAGTGGTTCGGGAAGCGCTTGATATACACCAAGTCATCCACATTTGCGCACTGCGCCAGCTAGTCTTGGGCACGGCAAAAAATCCACAGCACTGACAGATCGAGGATGCGTTATTGGGGGGATTTTGTCAGGAAAGCCGTACGGCCAAAAATTGCATGCTCTTGATCGCAGCAGGTCATACACACGTCTTGTTCAAGTTCGTTCGACACTTACTGATGTCCCACTCGCGCCTATTGCGGCGTCAAAGCGTGCCATTCACCGCCTTTGGGTGGATGTGCGGGCCACGGCACAATCCCATGGTCATCCGGGGGTTGAGCCAGTCAGACTGTTCGGGTGAGTGCTTGATTCATTCCAAATACATTCATAAGAGGGGGAACATCTAGTTGGCCTTATCTTTGGTAGTCCCACAGCGTTGTCGCACCTGTTTAGCTGTGAAGACGGGCGAGGGGCTGCAGTCTTGCGGTCATACTACCTCACACAGACGTCTTGCTGGCTTTTTGATGCGCTTGACGGGACACACGTTGAGTTGCACATTCGCATTCATCGTCGTTTTGAACAAACTTGCCTGAGCGTTTCTACTTGTGACGTGACAGAACCCCTGTATGTGACATTGTCACACCCCATATTCCCACCCCAGTACGTTTCTCTCCCTGCCAGCGAGTGTTAAACTGGAACATTCAATATTCAGTCTTGAATCCGTGCAGGTGTCTGGAGCGTACCGTTGTATATGCGCGTGTACTTGATCATATTTCTCCTCCTGACTCTACCACGGATGCCTGCAACGTCCTTCAGTCGGCGGGGTTCCAATTCCGTGTGGTCTGGCCAGGTTCAAGGCGTCCCTCATTTGGAGTGTTGGCGATGAAGAGTCACCTTGTTTCATGGACGCTCACCTGAAATTTGCCAACAAGTGGCCCTGCTATCTTGTGCGGCAGCCTATTGAGATCGTTCTTCGGAAGCAGATGGACGCAGCACGACTCCGCTGCACGAGTGAAGCAGTGGCCGTCACAACGTTGTGCGCGTAAGCCAATAGTGCGCGCTTGCGGTCACATTACCCTGGCGGGACACGGAGTCTGAGCCTGGCCCTTTAAATTCTTTTCCTCATGTTGTCTGGCTCGACTTTGTTGCCTCCGTGGCTCGAAGTTTTATACACCTCTCTCCCGTTCCTCCCTACGTCTTGACACCTCGATGGATCCTGGGAGACTCCCAGCGTACCGTTCTTCCTATTTATTAAGGTTTCATCCTTACCCGAGGATGAAGCTACCAGTTCGTGAGAGAATTGTGGTGAGATTTCTTCATCTCGCCTTCTTCTGGGAAACACTTACCGTAAATCCCCGCTCAGCAGGCCCTAGCCCGGGAACCTCCGCCCTACGAACCGCTTGGAATAGACATCTTGGATCTGGTGAGTTTTTAGCTTGAAATGTCTAATATCTGAATTCACGGTGGAGCTAGGAAAGCGACACGTCGTTCACTCTAAACCAAGCTATTCATGGAACTGGCGTCCATGTTGCGTCAGCGACGCTTGAGCATGTCGTCTCTCGTTGTCGTAAGTGACTAACCTATTACACGTTTGGGGTCACTAACCAAACCCCCCACTAGGACCTCGCACTCGTATGCAAAAAGCTCTCTTTGTGCGATAACGTTCCACCAGTTGCCCAGGGAAGCCATTCAATCAGATTCAAGCACCGTGGCCCTATTAGATGTGAAGACCTCCCAATACAATCACATACAATCACTTAATACAACCCTTCACTGTAGCATATCTCAATTACCAGCCACTCAGAAACCATCATGCGTCAATTAGCACAAACATGAACTTGGTCTAGCCCCTGTGATGCGTGACGCGTGACAGCTGCACGCAAACGTCGCGTGTCAAACGTGTGACAAACGTAGTCACACCACGTGTCATTTACCAAAAGCGTTCGACGGAGTTCCAAGTTCTCACCTCTAGTATCTACGTTCAGCCCGTGAGATGCGGTTTTGTCAGTTTTCTTAGCGCAAGCAAGTGCATATCGAACGAACCTTTCAGTGACGATCAAGGACCAGTGCCTCGTCCAGATGTCATCACAACGACGTGTGGGCCTGCACACAAGCATTCCGATATAATCGAGTCCGACGGATTTAGTACACATCATAGATGCGTTCCTGTCGGGTTGCAAGTTGCAGCTGCGCCTCCATCATGATATTGATCAGCTGATACATTCCCATGTCTCAGACTGGGGATTAGGCTGGCCGAATGGGAAGCGGTGAGTCGTAGTCGCCAAGTTGCAACGCAATTTTCCGGGTATTGATGTCGAAGATGTACTTTGGTAAGTATGGTTCTTGGCTGTAATTTATGATGCCCGCCGGATTGACGTTGACAACAATTACTGGGCGGGCATGCAACAAGTTCGATCGTATGGTGGGTAATCAAGGTATGCCTTCGCTACTGGAATATGCTATGATCGTTTATTAAATTTGCGTGACAGGGAATACTGGACATACCAAGAAGAACAGGCGAACAAAAAGAAGTTGCTCAGGGATAGCCTGCCATGACGGTCCTTTGGTGGCAAGTCAGTCGTTCTACAAGCGCTTGCCATTTCGGAATATATACTGCATGCCAATGTACTAGCCGCAATGAGCGGATCCAGGGCGCCCTGCCTCACAACTTACTCTCATCGGATATCGTTAAGGTCTTTTCTTTATCGCGGACAGCCTGGACTGGACTGTGGGAAGCATTGGTGTCCTTGGCGACCAAAGATGAGAATCTTGCATACATAAGTGTGATTTCGGCGCTGAGAGCCCATCAGTCCTGTGAGTCAGAATTGCACAGTTCAATGATACAAAGTCCCATCATATTTACATATGCCACAGACGTGGACAGAAATGCCTTCCTTACTTGGGAGTCGATCACGTTTTATTAAACCGTCATCACATTTCTCAAATTACACGGTCTCAATCTGATACGCCGCTCTGCATTTTGGTTCCCTGCGTAACTGCCTCAGCAGTGATGGTGTGATATAATCCCCAGACAGTCATTCGGCGCCCACTCTATCCGCCATGACTGACCTTCTCTCCTTGAACCAGCTAATTGCACGGAGAGCCCATGAAAATCCAGACCTCCATGTCCTTGCTATACCTGACAAGGACTTTAATGTACGTCTCCAGTTCTCACTCAGAGTGTTCCAGCTCACCCGTATTCTAGTATGTAAAGTACACCGCCGCTGAGGTCGATGCAGCAGCGTCTCTTCTTGCCAACCACCTCAAAGACACTGGTGCCCTGCCCGGTCGCGCAAAGGGTGATGCAACGAGCAAACTCACAGTTGGCCTATTGGGCGTGAGCAACGTCGACTATGTCATCGCAGAGATAGCCTTGTATCGAATGGGTTACTGTACGTATGTCTCCGTTCCCTAGTAAAATGCAGTACCTCACTTGATTTCCAGGCGTATTCTTCCTCTCACCCAACAATTCACCGCCCGCGATTGCACATCTGTTGACCGTGACGAATACATCGCACGTGTTTGTGCAGGACGCACAGATACCTTCTGCTACAGAGGCGCTTACTCTCCTCACTGACCCGTCTTCGGTATCCATCATCCGCCAACCACCACCAGATGTCTATGGACCCAAAGCTCGGGCTGCGCACCCAGAAAAGACACATTGGGACCCATCCCTCAGTCCCGAGACTGAGTTTCTCCTGCCAGTGAACATCATTCACTCGAGTGGTTCCACTGGGTTCCCAAAAGCGGTCGTCACGACAAACAAGGCTGCTGTTGGGAGTTGCAGGACGAACCTCGGTCTTACTGCTCTCACGACGATGCCGTTCTATCACGTTAGTCACATCCCTCCATACTAGCACTGAATTTGAAGTTGGATTTGTCACACAGGGATTCGGACACGCGAGTATGCTTCGAGCGTGGTATTCCGGGAAATCGCTCTACATGTTCCCGACAGGTTCTATTCCGCTCACTTCCGCCAACATTATCAAGTTGATCTCGCAAGCACCCGATGTACAAGCCTTGTATGCAGTTCCTTTTGCTCTCAGATTGCTCGCAGAAACGCAAGAGGGGCTGGACATACTTGCACAACTGAAGGTGGTCACGTTTAGCGGAAGTGCTTGCCCAGATGACCTAGGCGACTTCCTCGTCTCGAAGGGTGTTCCTTTGGTTGGTCACTATGGCATGAGTGTGTCTTTTCCCCTATACTTGTCTTGTATCGGAATTCATTAGACACCCGTCAGCCGAAATGGGTCAGCTTATGTCAAGCATGCGCGACTTCGCCACGGACAAGGAATGGAACTGGATGCGCGCAAAGGGTCCGCAGATCCGGTCTGGCATACACGAGTATGTACGCTTCGAATACCGCGGTAGTGACACGTACGAGCTATGTGTCTTGGAGGGATGGCCCACCAAAGCAAGTCCTGTCCAAATACTTACCACCTCGAGTGCTGAACATACAGTAGGTGATGTCCAACCAACCAGATGGCTCTTACGCGACCAGGGACCTCTTTATCAAACATCCGACAATCCCTGATGCCTACAAGTACATAGGCCGGATAGACGATACCCTCGTTATGGTATGGCCATCCTTCGTTTCTATCACATTCTCGTCCCCGGTTCACAATTCCAAAACACGATAGGTCAATGGTGAAAAGACAAACCCGGTCCCCATCGAACTCGCACTCCGCTCCTCCCCATATATATCCGATGCCATCGTCTTCGGCAGCGGCCGCACCCAGATCGGCGCACTCATCCTCCCAACAGAAGCTGCCCAGAATTTTTCGCAAGCGGAATTCACTGAACGCCTCGCCTCGACTGTCGCACTCGCCAACGTCGACGCGCCCTCTCATTCTCAGCTGTCGACAGAAGCGCTCGTGTTCTTGCCCTATGAGACGCGCATTCCGCGGGCGGATAAGGGAAGCATTTTGAGGGCCAAGGTGTACAAAGAGTTTGAGAAACTGATCGAGCAGGTATATGAGCGCCTTGAGGGTGAGGCAGGACCGGAAGGGAGGAGGCGGATGGAAGGAGAAGCGGAGGCAAAGGCAGCTGTCAGAGAGCTGATTGGGAAGACGATCGAGAAGTCGATTGATCGCCTCGAAGATGACACAGACTTGTTTAGTTTCGGGCTTGATTCGCTCCAATCATCACGCATCCGAAATGCTATTCAGAGGGTGTGTTTGTTTGTATCCTCTTGGAATCAAAGGCTGATCAGAAGCTTGTCTTACAGGAGATTGATCTAGGTGGAAAGAAGTTGTCTCTCAATGCCGTTTTCGAACATCCTTCCATCACCAAGTACGTGTGTAACTTACTCACTGCGATGGTCGCTCACTTTCTTTTTCCTTGACAAGGCTGGCAAAGCTCATCTTGCTACTTTATTCGGGCGAGGACGAAGCAGACGTTCGGGTCCGGTCTCAGAAGCTCATGCTTGATTTGATTGATAAATACAGCCACTTCACATACGCGCTAACAACGTCCCTCAACCGCGCGAACGGCCATTCAACTGGCAACCCCGAAAAAGTGGTGTGTAATATCTCCCTCGACGGTGACCCGCGTCATGTTCATTTTTGGTGTCTCTCGTTAGGTCGTCTTGACGGGCGTCACGGGCTCTCTTGGGGCTCACATACTCAATGAACTTCTCGCTGACCCAGATGTAGTGACTATTTATTGTCTCTGTCGTGCAGATGACGACGTGCGCGCGGCGGAGCGGCTCGCGGCGTCATTGAAGACGCGAAAGGTATTGGAACGATTCTCGAATACACAGATAAGAGCAAGCGAACGCGTCGTGGCTCTTGCGGCAGATCTACCTGAGGCCCGTTTGGGTCTCGACGAAGCACGTTATCGTGAGATCGCGAATCGAGCGACGGTTATCATTCATGTGCGTACCCGTACCTCCAGCCCTTGCTTCAGCTAACCATTCTCTCTCTAGAACGCCTGGCAGGTCAACTTCAATCTCGACATTTCCAGGTATGTATATGCACTGAAAAATTGTATGATCGCCCCGTGCGTGTTGCTCATCTCGTGATGTAGTTTCGAAACACAAATTCAGGGCGCAGTGAATCTGATGCAACTCGCGCTGTCCTCGCCATATGCTAAGCCCACCGAATTTTTCTTTGTGTCGTCCATTAGCGCGGCGTTGAATTGGCCTGGTCCTGGATTCATTCCCGAGGCAATAATGGATAGTCCTGCCTACGCACAGTGGCTGGGATAGTACGCATGTCTTCGTTTGCGCACATATTCGTCTGACTGCTGATGTTTCAAGTGCGCAATCTAAATGGGTTGTGGAGAAACTCTGTCAAATCGCTGCGCGTCAGACACCTATGCAGACTGCGGTGCTACGTAAGTAACTCTTGGCGACGAAAATACGATGACATCTCACAAATCGCCCTTTTGCAGGTGTTGGTCAGATTGTAGGCGACTCTGTGAATGGCGTCTGGAACGAGTCGGAAGGAATTTCTCTCACCATCAAGGTCCGTATCAACCCGTTTATTCGTTGCCGCTGGCTCACTACAATGGATTTGGACATGCAGTGCGCAGACACGATCGGTGCCCTTCCCGAGCATGATGAACAAGTATCGTGGCTTCCCGTCGACTATGCCGCCAAGAGTATCGTCGAGCTCGTAAACCTCCCAATGTCTTCTCCCGAGTGTCCCGTGTACCACGTCCTTCACCCAACCCTCGTGCCGTGGTCCTCCATCCTAGACGCCTTCGGGGCCGCGCATCTCCGTTTCGAACGGCTTCCACGACAAGAGTGGCTGCAAATCCTCCGCGCGAGCGACCCTGACGAACGACGCAATCCGAGCCGCAAGTTGTTGGGATTTTTCGAGGACAAGTACGGTGGTAAGGAGGTCAGGGCCGGGTTGCCGTTGTCTGTGGAGAAGACCGTGAAGTTGAGTCGGTGGTTGAGAGAGGTGCCGGAGGTGGATGATGGGTTGGCAGCGAAATGGGTTGGGGCGTGGCGAGAGAGTGGGTTTTTGCGGAAAGCATGAGTCTTGAGGAGGAATGGGTAACGTTTTTAGACTTTGCATAATAAACTGCATAGCTCGTAGTTACAATTTTATATTTGGCTGGTGTGAAGTACCTGGAAACCCTAGGTTACGCTGCTGATTTGTTGTGCCCCAAGTAGTAAAAATGACATTCTTGAATCTCGTCGAGAGCAAGTATGGATGTGATGTACGTGGCGTCTTACTGACTGAGAGCAACTTGAACAGCCTCTCGTTCGAGCAAAAGAATTCTGGACCTCTCCAAAGTCACGGTGTGCAGTTCGCCGTGTTATCTCCGGGATTGGTTTTCGCTGCTCCGAGAAAATACCATATGATCACCCGCTCTCAGAGGTCTCTGGCCAGAGAGATGGCAGGCCATTCAAGCGAGGCCGTCTGGACTGTGATCGGACTGCGCCGACCCTTCTATATTCTTCCACGTTCCGGTGGGTAGGTGTGCGTAAGAGAGCGCGAAACGGTTGCCTCAGTCGAACGATAAATGGAGACGCATTTGATCTTCCGACACAGCCGAAGGAGGTCAGCGTGACTCTGAGGTGTCTCGGGAGGATATGCTGAACTGTTTGACAAGTGGTTTGAGGATAAATAGTATTATAAGCCGTGCAGTTCGTGTCTGTGGGGCTTCTAATTTAATGGGATAATGGAATGGTCAGCGGGCAACGGTGATTCGTGCATCAAAGAAGACTGGTCGTGTCATTGCCACCCAAGGGTAAATGATTGGTCATTCGAACAATCGACCCCGTACCAGTACTAATCTTTGTTCGTGTACACCAATCATCCGCCAGACCCCTCTGCTCAACATCCTGTTTACTCAACATCTTCCAGAGGATGCATCGCGTACTTCAAATTCCAGAGGTCATTTTGAACATATTTTGCCATTGTGTTCCTTCTGGTCTCAGCGAGGACGACCATAAAAGCGTCAATTCTGATATGGCTGCTCTGGCTAGAACATGTCGCGCATTCAAGGAACCAGCACTGGATATACTCTGGTCAGAGTTGAAGGACCCAAGTCCTATAATACGGTGTCTTCGGAGAACATCATATCAAACATCATCTGGTAGAATGGTGAGATGATTTCAAAGTTTCATCATAGTTCGAGTTGGGGCTGAATATCCATCGTTCTCTTTCTGTAGTACAAGCCTGCAAGAAAAACCGCATCGGTCTGCCTCACAACACGTAAAAAGACCTACTCGTTTACCAGACCACTCGAACGAGCTGAACGGGATATTCTCCGCAGTTACGCGCGTCGTGTTTGGTTCTTACATGATTTCGAAAGGGAAATCGACTGGAGAATTGTTAGAACCTCCATAGGTCTCACTCCTGCTGAACCGCTCTTCCCAAATCTCCGATCTCTGCATTGCAAATTCGCAGAGGAAACCATACCATTGTTATTCCTGCCTTTCCCTTCCCTAATTCGAATCAATGTCCGTTTAACTGCGGATGTGGATCCATGTATGCTCCAGAAACCTCTTCGGTCTCTTGTCAAGACATCCCAGAACATCAAGAGACTTGACATCTGCTGTGAGGATGGATCCAAGTCTAGCAAGATCGTCTCTGACGGTATCTGTGGCTGGCCAAACCTTCAGACGCTGACTTGTCCTGAAATCTTATTGGATGTGCGCACTCTCGAACATCTGTCTCGCATGCCCTCGTTGACTCGGCTCACATTTATGCTGAGCGACGCATTTCTGGATTGGACTACCCCTTTCAATTCCCTTTCCTTTCCAGCCTTGAATTACTTGAAGTTGCATGCTGAATCCTTGGCCCCGATTTCGAAGCTACTCTCTTGGACCCGACTGCCTGCTATCACAGATTTTACTGTCATCATCGACAACTGTCCTTCCAAGCAGGATCTCGCCTCGTTCAAGGCTGGTATCCAGATGGTCGGCATGCGTCAGACAATCCAAGAATTCAGTTTGGATCAGGTGTGCGATGACCCGGAGGACATTGAACCTCGTGACACAGATGCACCACTACTTAAGTTGGATGATCTGTGGCCATGCATGACATTCCACCATCTTCGTCGCATGAACGTCGATCTCGAGTGGAATGTGGGCCTGTCAGACGACGAACTGCTAACGTTTGTGTCGGCATGGCCTCGGCTAGAAGAACTGTTCATCAACACGAGTTGGGGCTGGAACAAGCCGGGGATCACGCCAAATGGACTCGCACTGCTTCTGGAGACATGTCCGTCTCTGACTTCGATTGCACTTGCCATCGACACGCGCGGGTATACCCAATTGCCAGCTAGACGATTTCGGGAACCCGTCAGTCCATCATCCTTTGAACGTCCATTTCGTATCAACGTCCTTGATTCTGCTATCACGAGAGGATCAGTGGATGCTATTGCGGCTTTTTTTGCTAGCATCGTTCCTCATTTTGAGTTTATTCTCACTACTTGGGAGGTACACCCTTTGTTGGACCACCCAGATGAGGACTTTTACTGTAAACGTTGGGAAGATGTGCATAGCCAGGCCAGCAAGGTTATGAAAAAGCGGTGGTCGAATATTCTTTGCGGACTGTTCTTCCCATCCTAGGTCCAGTTCATTCGAATCGTTAATTCGCACCAGCTTTGCTGTCCTTGTGATGGTTATTTTCAACATCAGAGTACTTGCACATTACGGAAGTTGAAACGTTGATCATCCATCCACGACACAAAAAGTATAAAAACAAACAAGAGACGAGGGGACGGGTACCTTGGAACAACTAGAAAAAAAGGGCAGAGGATAAGGAAGAGCGTCAGTCGAACGTACGTGGCCACATCTACCTCCATCCATTTCTTCACAAAAGACAGGGAGACAAGGTATCTGAGGTTGCAACTTCTATTCCCCAGCAAACCAAACTGCACCGCATAGGTTACAACTTCATAGAAAATGGGTTCCGACACCCGGCATAGGGATCGGCTTTATATACCGATACCACCACGGTCTTTTCATGCTCCTATCGTTTCCAAGAGTCATCACAGTTCCTGAATAACTCTCTCCAAGATCCATTCTTGCAAGTTCGGGTCACCCAGTACTGTGGGTATTTTGAATTGTCCAGAACTGATATTCAACTTTCTTGCCCTCCAAAGACGATACTCTGCAAACGTGCCTGGCCTTAGGATACGGATCGTGGGAAGACGAATCTGCCCATGCTCGAGCGCAAACTGATGTCCAGCATCAGTAGCAACTAGGGCATCAAAGAATTTTTGCGGAGCCAAATGTGCGTTCGGTCCTGTCGCACAATCGGGCTTGTAAGCAGTATCTAGTCCGTCACAAGCACATCAACTCACCGTGAGGCTTAGATAGCTCAACAATGAAGCCCACGGTGGGCGGCGAAGCGCGATCGTCTAAGATGGCCGTGAATTCTTGAACAGTGATTGTATCCTCTGAGTTGTTGACCTTGATAGCTTCTAGCAAGTGAAAATCTGCAATCTGAGCATGTGGGAGGTGAATCTTCATCCTGTCCCAAGTAAATAATCAGCGGTTATGTGAAGCGATACAAATGGAGATAAACCGACGATTTCCTTCCTAAAATCTTGTAGATTGGGGAGTGCTGCTCAGGATGGAACCCGATAATGGTCACAATATCGCCCATATGGTATCGCCACAAGCCATGTACGGTTGTTATGATCGGCTCATACTGCTTTCCCACTTCTACTTCCCACTGCATCGGCATATAATTAGGCAAACAATAAATGGCCAAGGGAACGACAGATACTAACCGCTTGACGAAGATTCTCAGGAGCTTCGCCTTGAGAAACGTCCAAGAACTCGATGACTTTGTCATTCGGAAGGATATATTCATCTGGTGTGTTTATATCGCGCGGTGAACCGATCGTTGATTCTGATGCGATATACCCAGGGCTACTGATCAAGGTGTCTGGTCCTAATATGGACCTTACCTTGTTGTGCTTGTTCAACGGAAGACGATACGGGCGAGAACATAGGCGCACACCTTTGGGATTATCATGCTCCATGAACCGGTGCACACAGTGCGAAGCTCCCTCACGTTTGGCCAAACGCGAGAGGCCCATCCTTCGAGGGATAACGGAGGCCCTATTTCAAGCAATTCTGCCGCACGTTCCGGATCGGCGTGCAACTGTGCCTGAGGCGTCTTTAGAAATGGCACACCGAGACAATTGCTAACTCACCTGCAAATGCTCCCGAACATGATCAATACCTTCTAGGTCAGGTAGGATACCATCTCTGATGCAGGATACGAGCGTATCCCACTGTTCGTCAATGTAACGAATGAGATCCAAGAATAGCGTCGCGAATGGTACATAGAAGCGATCCAAGTTTCGATGTGTGAGGAAGAAGAGGCCGTGAATGGTCAAGAAGGATGGAAAATGCGCGATAATGGTCGCCGCAGACGGCACAGCATAGTATGGCACTAGATGGTAGGAAACATGAGCGCATATCGTCGAGAGTAGGAAAGCAACACGTACAGGTAACGGTCATCCGGCTTTCATCGTCATCGAACTCCCAACCGAAGAACCTACGCACCATTTGGCCTGATGCTAGGCACACTGGGATCTTTTTCACCACCTGACCAGATCCATCCACAATTTCCCTCACGCTCATGCGTCCGCAATACACTACCGCAGCGAGTGGATTTTTGCTGTTTGGATCAAAATACGGAGGGATTGCTCTTGCGTAGGCGTACCTCGCCAGAAGCTTCGGGGCTTTTCCAGTCGTAGAACTAGACGTGGCGAGATAATCTGGAAGGCCAGGAGCAAACAGATTCTCGACATCTTCTTTCTTGCAAGGCAGCATATTAAATCTATCCGCGAATGGCCTGTAGGACTCGTAGTTTGAAAGTGGGACATGGGTCCGG
>JBBPSB010000176.1:0-38136 GCA_038093375.1 Xerocomus brunneocitrinus
ATGACGCGGTGGAGGTTGCGCCTGAATGAAGGATTGATGTCCACTGGCGACGTTCTATAGCTATAGTTCATTGTGTACGAGCTTTTCCAAATCTACCATTGAGCGACTTGGGTGGCATGGTGATAGGCTTCGATTTCAATGCGTAACGCCGCCTTATCCTCGCGTAACATTGAACTCGCTGTTACGGCGCGCATGTCTACCGGTCCACGTCTTCCGTCTGTACTCAAGTCGAGACCCGCAACTCAAGACAGTTAGCAACCCAGCGCGTTTTGTCATCTGCACCAAATAATAACCTTTTTTCTCAGCAACGACCACCCAGAAAGACGTCGATACGGGCCATGGCTGGGTGACATCTCCCGCAGAGTACGTCTCCGTTTCCCTCACCCAGAACGACGTTAAACCCGCACAGAACGCCAATCTTTATCTGTGCATTTCAAGGTATTATCCAACGCCATCCAATCGCACGTACACGCTCTGACACATCCAAGATTGCAACAGACTGTTTCCATCTCGTGAGCGCGTTATGCTCCATCGCAAGCGCGACCACGATTCCGAGGATGATCGAGACATCCTGACGTGGAACGAGTAACAATAATATTGTCTAGCTATTCATGGGCGTCAATCATATCCTTTTCCACTTCTCTGCTTCACTCTCTTCCCCTTCTTATGATGCTTTTTCCCAAACTCTCCACCAAGCCCACTCATCATCGCAGCAACTTGCTCTGGCTCGAGCAGTGTGCCATCATTTGCTACCAAATTCTGGTGTGGATATAACACCCCCCTCGTAAATTGCTGTCCATGCCGCGCAGATCCTTGGACGAATGGACGCGGCGAATGTGGTGCATTTTGCGCGAAAAACTCTCTGTCCAGTGCCAGGGATTTCGTACCGCTCGCTTGGGTCGTCGGAATGGCGTCATCATCTAGCGACGTAGCACAGGCAGCAACAAAGGTATCGGCACCTTTCACGACACGCGTAACAGGTGCTCGTTTCTTTCCCGCCGCACGGAGGAGTGACAGCTCGTGCGTCCGTTGGTTGAACGACTCCTCAGACGTTCCTGGAGGCGAGTGACAGAATAGGAGTTTGCCATTCACATAGTCTTTGAGAATAAATCTCGCTGCTCTCGCTTCGTCTGGATTACCCTGACCCGAGCGCATGAAGCCCCGTGCGACTATACAACGCGCGTATACTCGTCAACGAAATGGATGAGCACGCAAGGGACAACACATACTGGCGTAAGCAATCAACAAGTCCTCCGCGGTCACATTCCCATCCCCTCCTTCATCGACGCTTCTCACTTTGATGCTCAAACCATACAGTGCTTCCAGAGTTCCCTTGGGTATCCTTTTCACTACAAGTGCGGTTGGTCCCGTATGTTCTCGCATTTGGTCAATGGGTAACACGCCATCGCAAACCAGTGCTGCCTTTGTCGTCGCGAATTGGGGGAAAACCAGACCCGGACAATCGCATAAGACAATACTCGGAGAAAGGTGAATAGTTTGAAAATGTTTGGTTTTGCCTGGCGTCGAGGAGACGCTGACTTTTTTCTCCCCCAGTAAAGCGTTGATCGTACTTGATTTCCCGACGTTGGGATATCCAACAAGCCCCACTACAAGTTTTGCGAGTGGTTCGCCAGAGGGACCTTTAAAACCTAAAAATGCATCAAGTAGCAGTTCAATGGGGAACAACAAAGTTGCGCACTAGAGAGATCGGGTGCAGCGGAGACAAATAATGCTTCGAGCTCCAACACACTGAGAACCCTTGTCCTCGGATCGCGCCCATCGGGTGTATCCTCTTCTGTAAGCACATATTTAAATTTCTCGTCATCGGATTCTGAGTCAATGTCAGAATCTGGTGGCACGTCGTTTTCTTCATCATGATCATCTGGTGTACGAGGGCCTTCCGAATCAGACGAGGACTCCGTTTCAGCAGTCGTATTCGAGTTCAACCTCTGTTGGTCTGAGGCCTCATCTGACCGTTGTTGTGATGTACTCGGTTCTGGTCCACGTCGTGCTTGTTGCAAAGCAGCAGCATTGGCGGCCGAGAAGAATGCATATTGGATACCTTGTTCATCAAAGTAGTCTGCCCAAATTCGTCTGACGCATAACGTGAGCACGCAAAAGTATCGAGAGTTGACCATGGCCTACCTTTGGGTAGCAGTCAGTAGATCAGCTTTATTTATCAACAGCAAACTCTTCCTCAACCCTTTACCAGTCCCAGCCTCGCCTTCTGGTCCTTCTACGTCCTGCACATAGGACTCGAGATCCTCGCACCGGAATCTTAGAGGGTTCCGTGCATCGACGATCTGCACGACAAGATGGGACCGCTCGAGCACCCGCCAAAGTTGACGCCATACTTCGATATTGCGCTCAAAAGGAGTAAGGAGAAACTTTTCTTCTTCCTGTAGTCTATCGACGATACGCCGCACACAATCAATAAACACATATAACAGAGTGTAGGAATGCACATACTGGGCCAACCCTCTCCTCCACTCCAAGAATGCGTCCTTTTCCTGTCGATCCAGTTGGGCAGTCGTGATGGTCTTTGTCCAAGGGGGTCTTCTCGGAACTCTGAGACGTTGCTTGTTATCCTGGTGTTTTATAAGCGTGGATTTCTCCTCCGCCTCTGTGAGGAGATACGGATTCTGAGATGATGATTGTATGATTTTGATGTTGCGGCGCTCTGTCACGTTACTCGGATGAGCTGTCAGGATGCGAGAGACCAATTTCCCCGTACCGGCTGTGAATTCGGTACCAGCCAATTGAGCGGTGTTCAAGAACTCGTCGAGATCTCGTTCTTGGGTGACGGATTTCAGGCGAGATGTTGGGTCTACGTCCGTGGTATACTATGATCCGGTAAATAGAGGGTACGATCTGGACAGTCTGAGGGACATACAAGGTGTGATTCCTGCCTCTCACGGGCATCTTTCACTCTGCGATTGATGATTGCTCGACCGAGGCCGGACGGATTCTGGTTCTTCTGTTTCAGAGGCTACGCGGAACGATAGTGTAGGTTGATAGTCAGCAAATAAACAGAGAATACTCACCATCAGATATACTGAGCAGAGTGAGCAGTAGATGACGGAGCGTAGGATGCTGATTCAGAGCCATTTCGTGACCGTTCTAGGAAATGCCCCTGTATTGAGGCAAGCGCGTATTAGACCGACAAATGCAAACTCGTTGGTCAGTAACTACAATTGACTAAGGTACATCTATTATGAATCGCCGTAGGTCTTTCATAGGTCAGTATAATAAATAGAAGACGACGAAGTTCATATGCTACGAACGGGCCTGAAACACCCCAAAGTACGCCGTATATTCATCTGGTGTCATTAGCTCTTGGTCCTCCTCGGTAACCTCAGAAAACGGTTTCTGTACACCATTTACTGATGAAAAGGAGATGAGCTACCACGCATACTAGATCGAGTTCATATCCCATACCAGATACAAGGGGGTCGTCACCCCCACGTCCGTTTTCTGCTTCCTGGTGACCCAGCCCATTCCGGTCTGCAGGGTCAAGCTCTCGTTTCACAGCCTTCTTCACGGCAGTCCCTTCGTCATCTTGAGAGCGAGACCTCTTTCGATAACCATTGAGTGCCCCTGAATATTGGCTTGAATATTTTTGTTCCTCCTCCGACTCCACTTCCTCGCTCCCTAGTCCCGACGGCGTCGCTTGAGCAGAAGCTGCATTCGAAGCAGCTAATGAAGCGTAATACTGCTCATAATCTACCCGAGGGGTTAGTAAGAAAGGCGACATCAAACTCGTTCAACTTACAATCTGCCTCGGTATTGATTTCTGGTTTGACATCCTCGACTGGCTTAGGAACCTGAGGCATTCGTGACGGGCCAATGGTGCCTAAACCTTTCAATGACTCATCGCCAGAAGGCAGCGCAACTTGTCCGGCTATAGTTCGTGCATTCTCTTGAATACCGAGAGCCGTGAGATCTCCAGAAATAGTACTCTTGAGATGCCACGCAGGAAGAAGATTTTGTTGTCGCTTCGCTGCTGCCTCCGCGTCCCGTTCTTGACGCCTCGTTGCCTCGTCTTTGTCCATGGACAGAACGATCCCAATACCTTCGTCCTGCCGACCAGAACCTGACGATCCAGCAACCTTTAAACCCGAAGACTGACCGGCCTTTTGCTTCTCAGGGTCTACAGCGTTGTTTTTGATCCACGATTGTACATCCAATCTGTGAGCACCATCAGCACGGTTTCTAGCAGGAAACAGATATAACTGACGCAGGGAGAACCATAGACTCCGTTTTCCGCAACCCCTCGATGATAAAACGCATTGCGCGATTGAAGCGCTGCATGCGGTCCTGGCTTCCTCTCACAGACTCTGCATTCTCGTTGTCGATTACTTCCCCATGGCAAATCTCACAGACAAAAATCATCTTGGTAAAGTCCATGAGCTTATCGGCCTCCAGAGGTGTATACGATTTTCCACATTGCGGACATATGTACCCCTTGTTATCGAGTTCCTGTTGGGGAATTAAGATGGGAAAGTAAATGCTATTTAGAATGTCGAGACGCACATTACGCAGACCAGAATCAATGATTCTTCGCATCTCAGCGATGCGCCATTTGACAACATCGCAGAAATGCTTGTAGTCTATATAATAGTATTGCTTGCCCACAGATCTTTGGGCACCTTCTTTGAGTTCGTTTTGACGGTAGCTGGAACGGGTCAAATTCGGGACAACGACAAAGGAGTGGGACTTACACCTGCACGAGACGGTCATTCCCCAGGACTGCCATCAACTTGTTCAACTCCTTGGCCTGGAGCCCCATGCGACCGGCCAGATCATCATCTTTGAGACTACAGTTTACAACGCGTCACACGAAGTTGCGGGAAAAACAAGGTGGCATTCAGCAGGAGTTCAGGATGCTCCATGTTTCTACTCTGTAAATACTTACACAGGGTGGCGAGCAAGCTGGTCCAAGATGATGATATACTTTGGCTCGTAAAATCCACGTGCGGCGTGCTGAACGAGGAGACGGAGTGTCTCTTGTTCTTCCTTTGTGGCCATCCCATTCGCCCCGCCGCAACACTATGAGCGTCCAAAGACCTGAGAATGCGCCTTTGCGCGTAGAGGTCTTGCGAATGTTGACCTTGCGTCGAACGGGGTGTTTGGAAAGAAGGAAAAAGAACAAGCCAGGTTCAAGTCGGTGCATTGGCGAGATGATTCAGTCGCTTACGTCAGACAGGCTCCCTGAGCCGCTGAAGACCACTCTTAGCTCAATGGCCCATCGCTATTTATGCGAGGCCGCCAGCAACTGCGCAAACGATCAGATTCTCATTCATGGTGCACTCGCTCACCAGTTTTCGATCATCTCTACCAGCTGCAATATTGGTAAATGATTCTACGACTCGTCATAACAAACCTCCGTTCCAGGTAACACGGACCTACTGCCATCGCTGCGATCGGATGACATCCGGTTGGGTAAATCTTGGACAAGTGGAAGGATCGTCAGTTACCCACAACCGCATTTCACACTACCACCGTCCATTGTCACCGAAGAACGGCTGCAGTTGGTTGCTCCGACTCAGTGTCTTTGTAGAACTTGAAACCAACTGGATTCTGTCTTGAACGCTGTCTTGAACGCGTGAATCTCGCGTGAGTACCTTTCCTTGGTTCTGCTCTTGTGCCACGTCATGACGACCATATTTCCAGACCTCAAGGATCTTGTCTTGTCCTAGAGATCACGCTGTCAACCTGCTCAACTTACGGTCATGATACCACGTGCACCCTTTTTATGTGACGCTCGGTCGACTGCCGTGTATACAGAATCCCGGTCAGTCCTTTTGACGTGAGAATTATTAATGTTACTAGTATCCAAGCCACCCATTGTCTCTGTCCTAGATGACCGAATTTCATTTTCCATACGCTCCTCCGTGATCAAAGCATTGCTTACCGACTGGACATTCATCCTGCGGTCAGTGCACCCCAATTTTGACTTGGAAGAGGCGCTGAAAATCAGCTTGGTGTCTAAGTCGTGTAAGGGGATCTGCGTATCGACCCTCAAGAACGCGATGAAGGCAGTATTTCGGGTAACTTCTGTCGACCTTGCCACTCTTTCGTGGGCCGCGCAAAGGTTCCATTGCCCTTATGGTGACTCCGAAGATTCGGCTTGGGAACAAACTGTCACGACGGGAATAGTTCTTTGTCTGGAGGTAACTCGACATATTCTCCTGTTGTCGTATTGATGTTTATTGTGCTAGTTCACTCCCTCGTGCTGGTGGAGCATCCGACGGAAATTATCGCGATATGTATCACCTCGACAGCGGAACCATTCATTTAGGCCAGGTATAGTCCAAACGTTCTGCAATACTTGACCTGGGTTGGAGTCGCTAACTGAAGTATTCACCCTCGCCGATCTTCCCGTTGGGAAACCCGTTCGACAGATGCAACCTCTGGAATAGAAGTGAGGTTCATCGGTTCTGCGTTGTGTCCAATGCGTCATCGTTGATACTGTGAACTCATCCAGGACTTGGATCAAATGGTATGTATTCACGCACAATTTATAGCATATCATCTCATGCTGGGTTGCATTTTGAGTTTCAATCCGAGTTCGATTTGTATCGACAAGAGTAGTTGATATGTTGAAATGATCATGATGTAGGTCTATGTTATGTGGCGCAACTTGAACGTTATGGCGTTTAACTGTTTAACAGTACTGTTCATGCTACAAATGATGAGGATGGACGAAATGCTACCAGTGGTACAATATACAAATCTTCATGTGTCATCGATGCTCTTAAAAATAGTCTGCAATACTAATGAAATATCCAACGTCACTTGTTTAACGGGCAACAATGACCACGCGTATCATTCTTGACCATCCCCTTCTGGTTCATATGCACAGCAACCCACAGCCTCGAAGAATCTGTTACGTTCTTTCTCTCTTCGGCAGTGTACACTGTTGCCAGCGCCCATACATTTTCCGTCGGCACAGCGCTGGCCGCCACCATTGGGACCTATGATCTGGAACCCGACGGAAGCGCCCAATAGACTAGATGGGTCTGCAAGGCACTCTCTTCCTGGATCGCGACGCAGCGGAGGTAGCAGGCAGGGTAGTGTTGATGGGTCGGACGCGTAATGATAGATATGCGTACGTTGCCCAGACGAAAGAGATGGTGCCATTAGTCCTAGAATGTATAGTTTGAGTTCGTTTGGTAGGGCGTAGAAGGGGAACAGTGAAGTGGCGGTCCGTAAAGGGGGTGATGTTGGACAAGATGGGGACGCGGTGATTGATGAAGGTTTGGAACGCATGAGTAAGGGCCTGGAATATCTCAAAAGGATAAGGGCCTCTTTCTCCGTCTGTCGCTTCCAGTAGCCATTCCGCATGAGAACCCTCTGAAGCGCACGCGTTGCGTCCTTCATGGCTTCCTCCGTTTCTGGAATGGTCGGTACATCGGTTTCGGATGATCAATCCATGAACGTACCGGTATCCGGTAAGCCGGGAAATGAAAGGAGCTGATTGGCATACATCTCCGCTTTTGTGATACCCCAGTTTCCTCTCTCGATAGCTCGAATGATCTCCCAAACCCCATTCACTCCAAGATTGTTTCCACTGCTCTTGAAGATCTGAAGATAACACGCCCCAGCACTGCTCCTTTGCATATTACCGGAGATCCAGGCGCCAATTACCGGGGCACTTCGAGCAGTCAACCCGATGGCATTAATATGTAATTCATGGAGGTGACGCGAACGGAGAAAAGGAAGGAAATGTTCTACAAATGAATCACCCAACTGATTGCCTGTGAGCGAAAGAAATCGGAGCCGGGAGTCATTTACAGCGCTTGCCAGGGACGAGAAAACCGTAGGGTCAGGGGGAAGGGAATTCTGGAACAAGGTGCATAATGAATATGGAAGCAGATAACCGTGTGACGAGCACAAACATTGGCTAGGCAAAGCACTCGCAACACTTCGTTGCCTCTAAGGTAGTCGGAAATAGCCTGTAGCCCTTTGCAACCAAGGTCTGTATTGATTAGACTGATCTCAGACAGCGCAATTCGATGCCTGGAACCCGGCGTCGAGCAGAGGTAATTGAATAGGTGGGATATACCGTCGGCCCCCAGCGGATTATGATTCAGTGTCAACTTGGTGATGGCGGAACGTTGTGTATTCAGTAGGGAGATAATCTTCTGTGCACCTTGATTATGCAAGGAACATGAGAAAGAGCGCTGATAATCATTTTCCGGAACTGACCTATGGTTCCATGGAGCCCTTCATCCACGTGGTTCAAGTGTAATCTGCTAGACAATGGGACGGGCTTGGGGACGGAGGTAGATTTCAATGTTGCATGAGGGCCCATTTAGGCGTGAATCAGAGCCCGCCGCGTGATTCCTGACGGCGTGGTTCGAGGTTGGTTAAACTTGGGCTGACAACGGACGCTAGGACTGCATATCCCATTATTGCGTTCGTAAAGCAAGTCAAGATAGTCAAGATAGTATGCTGATATGTACTTACAAAATGGCTGTCGCCGAGTTTCAGCGACGCCGGATCGCCCCAGCGAAGAAGACAGCCAACGGTTGGAAATCGATCAACTCCTGTGCTTCCCGAAGTTTACACGGCGCCAGGTCCAGCAAAATATTAGACCTGATGATATTGAACGACTCGTGCCAGGAAATGTCGAGATGAACAAAGGTCTAGATCTTACATAACCATTGAACTAGTCTACTACTCCGAGATCACATTCAAAGAAGGAACGGCTGTCATGGGTCGGCCTACACCTGGTGCTATATGGATTTGGTCAGTTGCAACGATGCGTGGGCCTCCTGGAGATTAGCTATGGTAGTGTCCCTCCAAACCCGGCGGTTGCCATGAACACAAAATGCGACGACTACATAGTATGCGCCCACAATCAATTCACCGAATGCAACGGTGCCCTCGCGAAATCCGAGTCGACGATGTCGTGTCCCGACTGATCTGCATGATGGGCATGGCCCATGGGTATGCTCTACGGGCTCATCGCTTTTTTTTATCGTACGCCGCAGGAGCATTTGAATTGGACGTGGAAGATCCTCAAGACACTACCGCCGAGTCCGCCTCCGAGGTATGTCCCGATATTCCGTCGCCTTTGCCCAAGTGATCCTCGAGCTCATGTCACCTCAGCCCCATCACCCGACGTATGCGGCACGTGCAACAGACACGTCCGCGTGCATGTTTATCTTGAATGGAAACCAGGCTGCGACGAGACCGAGTTCGTGGGGCGCTCGTCGCCGACCCTCCACTCGACCGATTCGGCCGACTCGCGCTCGCCCGGGTCAAATCCAAATGGGCTCCAGCGCTACGCGGTGCGTCCCATCTCACGTTTCGTGCTCGATGGTTTGGTAGCCCATCGATCCGTGTCGAAGAGATAGTCGAGACGTTGCATCCAGAGTATATGTCCCTGGTTGCGGTTAGGGCGCTCACCGAGAGCGAGGGCATTCTCAACCTCTGCGGTACGTCCACTTCTCATCATAGTACTCAACCTTTTTCATGCGTCGTTAGAACCAGCCCCGTTAAAGGGCACGATTGCGATGCGCGAGCCCCAGCTGGGCTTCGTCTTTGCGTACGACAATTTTTGCTGCAGTTATGAGGCGACACTTGGTCATCTTGTGGATGCGATCGGTCTCGTGACGACGGTGAGATTTTCTGCACCTTTTCGGTGTTTGGTGTAGGCGGTCTTGTTGACGATGGTGGTGCTCGGGGCGCCTGTCATGATAAGCTGGTACGTTTGGAGTGTTTTGAGTGCGCATGCATGGTGTGCGGATGTTGCCTTTGCCATGTCACGGCGATGTGGATACATTTCGGTTGCTGGATACTATGATTCGCTCTATTGACCTTGCGACTTTTTTTTCCATCATATTCTCTCTCCTTCCATCTATAAGTATGCGACCTATGTTGAGTCCTTTTCTCTATGATCCTATGCCCTTTTTCTCGCTTTCTTTGCGATTGTAAATTAGATGGTCTGAGCTTGGCTGTAGGATATTTGGGTGACCGTGCGTCACCGCGGTGGCCACCAGGGGCCGAGTACATGTGTGTGACACATCTGTCTCTTGTTTTGATCCTGACACTATTTCCAATGGACTCGATCTTGCAGAGGGTCTTGCGGTGTGGCTACAATACCACGTTATCCATTGGTTACAGTGTTTCTATGCTACGTAAGACAACCTTTTGCCACTTTCCTCACCAAATTCGACAGATTCCAAAATTGAACGCCGAGGGTAGATAACGTTGAGTGATGGAGAAACGCACCTCGATCATTCTGATTCATTCTACAGGTAGCGGAAGATGAAATGCACGCTGACAGATGCTCGGACGTTGGCATCTGGCGTGGTTCTCCCAAGATTTAATGCTCAGCTTCCGTACGGTCAAATTGCAAAGGACAAAAACAGTTATTTCTGCAGGGCCAAGTAACATCATGCGTGCCTCGTTCAGTTAGAGTATGCGTCGCGGATCAAAGGACTGAGCACGTTTTCTTGCAGGTATCATGGACCAGGATCACCTGCCAGTGGATACGAGCGTGAGGTCACTTTCAATGTCACCGCTTTGAATATAGGCCTCGACTAGCAGACGGAAGCATACATCATATTTCAAGACAAGAGACACATTTCAATAAAATAATATTTACGAGATTCTTGTACAACGGTAAGCAACGAAATGCAGGCCGAGACTTTGGGGTCAGGAAAGGTTACCCAACCCAAAATGTATGGGGAGGCACAGCATACGAATGATTCGTGAGGTCATGTCTTGACACATTGCTCCAAAACACCGCACCTTGCACATATTTGTTCTGATTCAATTTCAAGGAGCCATTCTTGGTGTTAGCCAAACTCTGGAGTGTTCACCGAAACGGACTCACCGATTCCACCCTATTGGCCGAGGGGAGCAAGGACGTCTGCACGTTTGGAGGGATTTTTTGTTTGGTGTCAGAAAACACTGGAACGTTTGTTGGAATCGCACTGACCTGGCTCCGGCGAGTCCATGGCAATGCCAAGCCCCCTAACCTCCACAGCTGAACATTCGAGACCGCCTTCTCTTGGTGTAAGTCAATATGCCACGAGCTTTTTGGGGTCACACTGACCTTGTGGATCGCAACCAGTATAAAGATACCTTGGACCATTCACGGGGCTTGCTAGCACCGAGCTTGCTGTCACCGAATTTGCTATCACCGAGCTTGCGAAAAAGAGTGAAAAGAGTACAGTGAGATAGAAGGGAGTCGCTTTGAGTTCCATGATCGATATTTACTTTCGACAATGTCTGTAAGCTGGCTTTCTCAGTCCACAGTCGGTCCTTCTTATACTCATCCGCCAGCCATTTTAGGAGATGCGACATCAAGTTGATATGCCATGATTCTGGCATTGGGCCTCATTGGGCAAGCGCTCGGCAAAAGCAATGTAAAACCCTGACTACCACTGGGCGTGCGGTGAGAGGTGCGGAGCTAACAAGTAAATAAGTTGCCACGTATCAGGACCTAAGGTATGCTGTTCATGTTAGCATGTGTCGGTTTCAGTAATCGTCCGATGTGATTGACATGCGGAAGCCTTTGCACTGGTGTGGCAAAGATGTATCAATAGTTCAATAGAGGATGCATCGTACTAAAGTGAAAATGGCCTTACTACAGCTTTAGTAACGGTCTCATCACTTCGGTGTGATAGCTAGGCAGTGAACCTGATCAAGCGCCGAAGTGGAACATGAGAGGGAATATCAACTTTTTTTTTCCATTAGACAACTAAAAGCACCTTGACAGCTTACTATCACAAGATGGCAAAAGACTAACCTTCACTACCGTATATATGGGGCGCGACGTTGAAATAGTTTTAGAGGATCGCGCTACATCGCAGCTATCGACTGTTTGCCTCTCAACCGTCACGGCAACCTCATAGCGGGCTGGCTACCAGACTATCTTGGACCATCCTGACAGTCTGACAGTGATCCGGTCGACGTGGCGCGCCAACCCTTGTAAGGTCAAAATGCCAGCTGGAGTCGCCACGTTGCCGTAGCAGGTGAGTGGGAACTCGAGCATGTGCTCGAAACCAAATGCCAGCTGTCATACTCCCAGGTCAAAGGGGAAGAACAAGTAGTAAGTAGCAGTGATGTTTCTAGCGTCCCATTTCCTCCACCATGTCCAAATCGCCCACGAGGTTCATGCGGGCAAAAGCCAGGAAACTGGGCGTAGCTTCAGTCTCCATTTTATGATGAGCATGGCTGCTGCTACGCGGCGTTCAGGAAATTGTGGTCAAGCGGCTCGTCAGTTGCGAACACCGCACAGGCGGGGTCACCGTCTTAGTGGGCATCTCCGCTGTGTCACCTCACCCCCTCCTTTACTCCCCTGGAGACGTCCAACATCGCATCCTATTGTTCCCATCTCCTTCGCCATGTCTCCTTGCATCCTGCCACGCAAATTCACTTCCGTTACACCCACCACACCTCATGTAGCACTAAACCATGTAATGTGATATATAACATGGGACACGCCACATCCGTGGCAATACCCACTACGGCAATGCCCAGCACGTTGACCTGGCCATTCAGTGTTGGTGACCAGCTGTCTAAAGGAAGCAGCCCGAGGCACGGCAGACTGCCTGTCGACGGTCTGCCACGCCCCGGGCTGCCAGGCAGTCAACTGGTCACTGATCTTAGACACTAGAGAATTGTTTCCCGCTGAAGTTCGATCGTGCTAAATTCGGGGCATCAGAGTAAATAAAAATAAACATAAACATAAAAACGAACAAATCCCTGCAAAAGCGAACCATAAAGGCACCACATAGAAACCCACTACTATTCGTAGCGGGGATTAAGATCCCTCTACTAATCTATGCGCCTGAGTTCTTTCAAGTTTTCTCAGATCTTATATACACTCCATTGCGACGTGTTCGTGCCGATACATAGCGATGCTTCAAAGCTTCACCAATGTATCTCACCCATTGTATTGACATCACCCAGGCAGGACGCCTCTTTGGACTCTGGTCGTCGTTTTTGAATACAATAGCTCGTGAAGGAGTTGAATGTCTTGTGCCACCTTTCCGAATATTTATGCTCAAAGTACATTTGCAACGAAGCCTGAAGCTCGACATTTCCTCAGATATAATACATTCTAGAAAAGTTGGGAGGTTTTCTGTCGGGTGATATCACTACTCTAACAGCGTGTCACGAAAATAACGCCTGGGGTGAGGTACAAAATAGAAAAAAAAGTCCGTGATGCTAAACTCTAACCACATGTCTATCATTTTTTATTTATGATGGCTTGCGCCATGTTTCCGCGAAGGCAGTTCTTCCAGTGGGAATGAACAAGGTCAAACTTGCGAACGCTGGCCAGCAGGTTTGGGTCGCGCGCTCCCGTGAGGGAGGAGAGGTAGCCAGCTAAGGTGGCCATGACGTCTACCGACCGGTCGGTGGGCCCGACGATGAGTACTCTCGAGTCGCGGCACTCTTCCTGTGAGAACGGGAATTTGATGCCTTCCTGAAGCCACGCGTCGTGCCTGTACGGCAACGAAAAGGCGATAAACTTGCTCGCAAGGAAGAGCTGCTGTTTTGTCAACGCCTTGTTGTACTCGCCAAGGCCGCGCATAAAGGCAGGACACCGGATGCACATTTCGAACGGTTCATCCGAGGGGAAGTTCAGCGCAACCGACCAGTTCGACGGCAGGATCTTATCGTCGACGGAGGGTGGGTCGAATTTGATGCGTATGATGTGGGTGAACTTCTCGCACTGTCGCGTGCGCAGGGCGGCAATTTCACGGTCGTCGTCTGAGAGGGAGATGTACAGACGATAGACCATCATTTCGAGGCGTGTCTTGCGCGCTAAATCGAACGGGAACGATGGATGGGTATCCACAGGCCCGTCTTCCGCAACATCAGGCTTCATCTCGTGCTCGAGCCCGTCGAGGTTGCCTTTACCACTCTCTACCGCAACCTCAACCTTGTTGTCCTCGTGCTGCTCGTTCCCCGTGACTTCTGTGGCATCCCCCTCAATCGGAAGCTGGACAACGGAGTTGGGAGCAGCGTGTACGAGCTCTTGTTGTAAACAGAACCCGACTCCACCTTCAGCTGGAAGGGTTACTTCGCTAGATTGGAGCGGCCGACGGAATTTTGAAGGGAGACGGAAAGGTTGGAAGGCGGGGCGCCTGAACTGCGTCATGATAGGGAGTACAGATGGAAAAGATGAAAAAGAGGATAGGTATCACAAGTAGAATAGGAATGAGCAAGAGGAAGCGGTGGATGAGTGGCAAGGATGAGGCTCACTGGTCACTATCGGGGCGACAGAAGTGATGGAGGACGACATCCCCAGAGGACTGGCTTTATATAGCAAATGCAGCGTTTTGTTGTCCATCAAAGCGCCTGTGTGGACAGCTGTTGTGGAGGGTCATTAATGCATTTGCCACTCAGCACGGGGCAAATGAACCACTCGCTTACAGGTTCGCTTTGAACTTTCGAAGTTATGTCCACTTCAAGAAGCGATGTCACAACATTCACCACATTAGTGTGGATATGATCTACATGTGAGCCAAAATTAGCTTTAGAATCGAATTTTGCGGGAGGTCCACCCTCACATTCCCATCACACAGCGAGGAAAACACACGAACCATGAATATCTATCAACCTGCAAACTTCCGCGTCCCCGACATGCATTGCCTCATTGGGACCACTTGATTCGTAGTAACGTGTCCCGGAGTTGGCATGGAAGGTAACACCCTGGCGCATCCTGCCAATCAAGATGGCGTTGATTCCTTTCCTTTCCTGTGAGTTCGCAAATAGACGTCAATAAGGCAAGCCAGAAATCAATACGGGAAGAATCTTCCAATCTGCCTACCTTACTCAAGGATAATTGAAAAGCACACTGCTTTCTCCGCTGGCATTCCACAGGTATTGAATCTCCGATGAAGTTTCAATTGGTCCCTTCGGGTGGAGGAAGGAAGGCGGGGTATAATTATTAAGCAGTAGGCTACGGCATAGATTCAGCCTAAAGATCCATTCTTGGTCATGAGGCAGAAACCTGACACTAGAACAGTGGTACGCCACAACGCTACGTTGCGTTCGTAGTAAAGCAAGTATCACTACGAAATCGACTCCTGTGTTTAGTGTACTGAAATTTGGGCGACGTCATGTTTAGCTGTATTAGGGATGATACAACTTGAATATGATCTGATGGTCGAGATGAACGCGAATGCCAAGGTCACCCAATTCTATCTGATAGGCATAGTATTTACATAACTGTTGACGTAGTCAACCTGGTCAAGACTACAAAGGAATATTAAATGTAATCAGGCGGGAAAAAACAAGTTACACAATACAGCCACCTATGCATTATTCAAACATGTCTACCCATAGCTCATCTCCTTCCAGAACATGACAATTCATCGCACTGCACATAGATCGGCTAGGTGACAAGAGACCCAGCGCAGAAGTTGGGCTCAGTGACACCGTTCCGTGTACCCAGGTCATGAGAGCTCCCTGTCTGTTGCATGATATGACTTTCTCCGGGATGGGATTGCGATGTGCCCAGCCTTCGAATAAATGATACCGTGAACCTGCGGAAAAATCCCAACCAAGGTATGCCAAAATATACTTCGCGGTCCTCTGGCTCTTCGTCCAGTTCCTTATGCCCCGGCTTGTGTGGATCCGGCAGGAACCACCACGGGTCAGACGTATCTCGAGCAGTCCAGATGCTCCATGCAACCAGGAAGGCAACTATTAGTATGAAAGCTCCCGCGCAAGCCCACGAAATTGTATCGCCTGGATCGAAACACTGGGCTGTAAAAGCTACAAAGAAAAAAAACATACTGGGAACGTATGGTCAGGGACACTTGTAATCCACAACATTCAAGACACTCACCCCCACATCAAGAAAGCGTAGGGTAGACTGTAAATGATAGCAAGAATCTCAAGACCATGTTTTTCATGCCGTAAACGA
Source organism: Xerocomus brunneocitrinus (assembly GCA_038093375.1). Lineage (NCBI taxonomy): Eukaryota > Fungi > Basidiomycota > Agaricomycetes > Boletales > Boletaceae > Xerocomus > Xerocomus brunneocitrinus. The sequence goes on from JBBPSB010000176.1 coordinate 15,902, forward strand.
TTCAGGAAGCCTGCCTATTTAAAAGATATTACACGTGCCAAGGTTGGGAGATATGACGAACTGACAACTTTAGATGGGGCAACCCTCTCTTCTAGTCGATTATTTCCCATGAAAGCCAAACCGAGGATGATGCTCGCCATGCATGTTACCAGTGACATATAAACAAGGTATTGTTGAAGTGAGCTTCCAGTCCCCGATTGTTTTGGAAGAAGTGCGACGTTGGCGTTCAGAAGTACAGTAGCCTGAAGGTTGACTGGTTATTTTGTTCGGAACCCGAGAATTTCATCCACTTACCAGTACACTGATTGCTTGCAGGCGTGAATTCAGCCAAGCGAGGAACATCTTCCACCGTTCCTTGCTCGCAATGTCGTCGACAAAGATCCTATGTAGCCGTCGCAGCTTACTCATCCGCACCATAAAAAACAGTGGCACAAGAATCGCGATCAACAACGAAGGGCGGTATCTCCAACCATGTACCGTCTGGTCAAAATTGAGGCGAGCACAATCCTCTCCATAATAGTTGATGAAGTAGGCGCGATCTGCACATGTCAACGAAAAACATTGGAAATAAAAATCGATACATACAGAACGCATGCATAATTCGACCTGTCGAAAATTGAGCTTCCGGTCAACTCATGAATGATGTTCAATTCACCTATAACGACTGCGCAGTGCCCGCGTTTGCCCGTCTTTTCGGCTGAATAAAGAGTAAGTAGGTGTATGGTACTGAACACATAACCTACGATCAATTCGGTCAACGACGGCTAAGTGATTTTTCAGCTCCTCGACACTTAGAGGGCATGTGGACGTATCCGACGTCAAGTGATCTGCGGTTCCAACTGTTAAACTTGCATAGGACCAAAGGGTCGAAGTACTCGCCACATGTGGCATGGAGAATCATGTCCACTACCTCATCTTTCAACTCTTGGGTAACCTTACGAGAGTTCGGGAAAAGGTCCCAATGGTTCCTGGAGTTGCTTTAGATAATCAATACATCAAATGTGACTAACTGTATTGGCAGGCTGTCAGGCTGTTGAATGTCTTGCAAGATATAGATGACTTACATATGTGGCGCACCAGTACTGTGCCTCGATAGCCAGCCCTTCAAATCGTTTAATGAACGCATGAAAGTAAACAGTTCAGGGCTTACCTTTGTGAGGAGTCGAAAGTTCACCTTTACAATCCTTGAATATTTCGTCCCCCTCCCACTCATCAAGCCAGAAGACGCTTCTTGCTGTTGGATTCACGAAATAGTAACAACACATGACACCTTGTTCGTCTAGCTTGGGTTCCAAAACTAGCTCGACTTCATCGACTTTTAGAGAGTCGGAAAGATCTCGATTCTTGATCTCTCTCGTCAGCTCTGAGAATAGGAAGGTTCTGAAGTACTCGATATCCCCGTGGATATCATCATCACATATGTTCACTTCTGTAAACGTTTTCTATGAAAAAGTATGAGATATAATAATAACACATCGATGAGATTCGCTGACCGACTCGTCATGCATGAAGTAAAGAGCGCCTTCAGGATGACGGCAGGCTGTCCAACCCTGCGGGACCTCTCTAATGGAAAAAGGTAAATGCAAGTCAACTTTTGATGCAGTAACGAGACGAACGGTGTCTTGGGATACTGGTGTGACATTGCTCCAATCTTGTAATTATTTCCGAATAAATATCTATGATGTCTTGAACTCTAGGCTCGTCAAGCAATCCGCACAACCTACCTGGTATTGCGATTATCATATCGGATTGTACCACTAACTGACATTGGGTAGAAACGATGTCCACCGACGATCGGCTCTCCAGGCCTATTTGGATCATCTGCACGCGGTGGGGCAATGATGCGTCCGAAGACGGCAGAACTTCCAGGTTCAGCCATTCCCATGGTGTAAGAAGACGGAGAACGAAAGGTGGGTGTAAGTTGCTCGAGAGTTGGGGTGTGATCACGAGCAGGTGGGCCATGATGTTCTCGATATGAGGCTCGCCCAGATGATTTTCCAGAGTTGTACGATTTCTGAGAGACGGAAAGCTGTGAAGAAGATTTTATTGAATTAGGTGTGTTCCGGCGGGGTTCCAACCTGCTGGTATCAAGATGGATGTGGGCTGACTGAGAGGACGAATTGACACCAGGGTTTCCGGAAGACGTCTCCGCCGCACGGTCGAGATGTAATTGGCTCGTATGGATATCCAAACCCGATGAGGAATTGCCATGGTGAGTATAAAGGGTGGCACTGGAGCTTGTCTGGAGGAGAGACTCAGTCTTAGGCGGGTGGTAATTGATAGAACTGGGTTCATCATGAACCGAAGTCTGGCTACCAGTCATCCACGGAATATGGTCTCGCGAATAGCGTCTTGCAGGAGTAGGAGAGTACGGCATAAGGTGACCCGAAGGGCTTCTTCCATTGTTGTAGGGCGAGTCCACAGGAGAAAGGCGACTTTCACTGTTCACTATGAGAACCGAAGCTGGCCGAGTGTCCTCAGGCAAACGGGTTTCAGGCTCCTGAAGGGGTCCTGGAGAGGGAGTACTCATGGGGGAGATGGCGAAAGGGTGTGCAAGACGCCCGAATTAGTGAAAACATGCTGTAGTGGGGCCGATGTTTGAGCGCTTAGAGCTGTGTGAGAAAAGTGAGACTCTGGTTTATTTGTCCGTTAACAGCCGATTTACTGAAGGCGCTGAAGTCACAAGTACAAGTCAATAACGAACTTCTCCCAACCGTGCCAGAAAATCACAAAAGCCCTCATTCTTCACCAAAACAACAACAGCTAAACACTCGATAATGAGTTGATCTTGTTGTCAATGCCCAACATACTACAGAATGCAACGGTCTGTGGGTTGGTATAGCATGGCGCTACAACAATGATAAGCCATAGGATTCTCTTTTGCTAGCCGTAAACTCACGTGGCTGAAACCTTGCGTCACCTTCACTCCCAGGGCCCGGGGCAGTCTGCACGAAAACCTGACAGTTATCCACGGAGAGAGGCGACTTGGTACTGTCGCTGGTGGCCTTGTGGACAATATTCTCTTCGACCCAATTCAGCTCTGCAGAAACGCGAGCCCGAGCCGTGGGTTCATCTGGATAAAATGCTTGCTGATGAGTTGTGGTAAAATACTGATGAAAAGCTCGCGTAATCGCCAACCACTCGGGGTCATAAGTCAGGATTGGGCTCGTTTGTTCTGAAAGTACTCCCCCGGGATGTGGGCTCTGTATGTCAACAATCTAGGCTGATGCATTAGTCACTGTAGGCCAAACGGCCACTAAAAATACCTCGAGAAAGTCTCTGCGTGGGAGACACTTGTCCAATGCTATGAACTTAGTCTCAGATAATGTGACGACAGGATGCGATGATGATTCCACAAGTTGCTCGTCCTTAGCCGGAGATATCTCGTCAGGGTTTTGAGATATTGTAGATCGTACCGCGTTCATTGAGACCTCGTCTATAGTGACGTTGTCTTCATCAATGTCTTCATCAGAGATGACAATCTCTTCAGGATTTGCTGGGACTACTGGAGGGCCACCAACTCCCAAACCCCGTTCACCACTTCCATGTTTTACGACTGCTTCAAAACGGACGTGCAGATGAGCAGAGAACCACCAATCGGGGCGAAGAGTGTGCAGCAACCCCATAAGAGGAGGCGATCCAAGGTTCCCTGAATCAATATCTTGTCTGAAAAAAGGTTTTTTGCGCAACAATCCTCGAGTGTCGCCGTACTGTTCGATCGAGCGCGGCCAATCATGCGACAGAAAGATATGCGGCTTCGGAAGCTTTCACATGTGTAAATGGAGGTTCGTAGGGAAGGGAAAAGTACTCACTAGAGACAGTCGACGGACATTGTACTCCCTGATATGGTATATGCTACGCATTGAACCATGATCATATGGCATGCGCTCGTGGTGACCTGTTTGAAGTGAGCATCAATGCATGGGATTACAAAGTTCTCAAACCTCGATGGAAGTCATGGTTTTTAAAAATTCCTGAAGCACCCGCAATCCGGACACCGTTCACCTGGATACAACCTGCATGGCCGAGAAAGTATATGTTGGGCGCAAGCCAACCTCCGTGATACCTATTGACATTATAGGTGTGCCGCACAAAGCTATCAAACTAACTCACAATTCCCAGAAATAATTGGATGCTTCATGGTTCCCACCGATGACAATTGTCAGCACTGGTGCAACCTTTTCACCTGTGTAGTATCTGGAGATGTGGAGCGTCACCATCGAGATTTTCAGACAACAGGCGCGATCTTACTTGTAAAAGTCACCGAGCTGCCTATATTTTGGGGGCACTGCCATACATTGCAAATCGCGATGATTTCGAACGGCTTGAAAGTCACCGCAAATCAGGAGTACCTCAATCTTGTAGTTATTCGTGTCTTCTAGCAACTTGATTTGCTGGTAAATGGCGTCAAGTGCGCCATGGCAACAGCCTTCGACAGCAACCTACGAGTAAATTGTTCAGCAGGCAGAAACGCGCAAAAAGGACACAACTGACCTTCATGATCCGAGTGATCTAACCGATACAGCTAGCACTGCCCAACAAATGAATGTGCTTACGTCAGCCAGCATCCTCTTCCCACTTTGCCAGCCGCGACTCCTGGCATGGGGCCCCGCTTGGAGATTTAGCTTGAGACATCCTGGAGTACGTGCTAGGAAAGTGCCATATTTTTGCTGATTTTTTTTACAGGCAGACATTGATATGGCTAACAAATAGTATGTATTCAGAAGCGACCGCGCCACGGTGCAAACACGACCCCTGCCCAGTATTGGCACACGGCCACTCGGGACCGTCTCGACCGCTTGGTTGGGGTACTTAAACTTAGCAGATTGACGACGTCAAAGCGCATCTCACTTCACAACGCAGCAATTGCAACATGCAGATCAAGTTGCCAATGAGATCTCGAAAGTGGCAACACAAATATCATCAAGACCCAGCTACGATATGCTCTCCAATCGATCATAGGCTACAGAATATTACACCCTGTCTTGCATCGAGCTTGGGTGTGTCTGTTCCTGCTTAGAATGCCCCTGTATTGAACTCTTGTGTAGCCATTAATGCGATTATCAGAGCAATTCGAAAGCGCCAAGTTGTCCATAGGTTGTCCCTTGGGACAAGCTCCCTGGGCGACGCAGGGTGTGCCAGATTGTTTGAATTCCTGACTTCGCCAGCGGGTCTTCGTTGCCGGGAGAGTCTCACTGAACTCTTTCTTACGAAAAACGAAATCGGTGCTCAGGGCCTCCTTGCGGTGGCGACTTTCTTGAAGGGAAATATAGTTCTGAGAGAATTGTGTCTTTCTGGAGTAGGCGCCCAACTTCTTGTGTTGTTTATGGCTCATTCATGTACATGCACATTAGAACCCTCTCACCACTGATCCACACGTTATCACTGAGTTCACACATGCAGTGAATTCGTCCCGTTTGTGCACATTACAAATACTCCACAGCAGCTCCTTGGGGGACTCGTTTGCTCAAGTGTTCATATCTCAGCTCAGCTCACCCTATCTTCGGCAACTGGACCTATCTGCCATTAACATGACCCGAGCCATCGTACCGACCCTTGCAAACTACGTGAGATCAAGTCGCTGTCACCTGGACCGCCTGCAGTGTAACGCAAACAGCTTGACCTTGACTGGGGCACGCAATATTATCGGCGCGATCGAGGAGAACTACTCGTTACGGAACGTCAAGCTAGATGATCTACACATACATGATCAAACTGCTGCCATCACTGTCGAGGAAAGAGCTACTGAATGGCGAGGCTGCAGCCGAGCTCTTTCCGCTATCCTTCGGCGCAACTCAGAGCTCATGGTTCAAGTCAAAAGCGAATCGCTCGCACTGCTCCGCTATTCACGTGCTCTCTTCTTACGGTCGAGGATGGCTTACGCGCTTTCCTCATCTCGGTGCAACGGGGATTCGCGGTCATTCGACGCGCCCTCTCCATTTTTCAGCCTACCAGCTGAATTACAACAACAGATAATCTCATATCTTGCCCCCTCTCTTTCACACCAGCAACGAATGCGGATCGTCTACTTCGCGTCTGATACTGCCACCTTATTCTGCTCTCACCGCCAATCGAATGGAACATATAGTTGGACGCAGCACCTAGAAGCTCGTGTTACAACCCGTTTCGGTAGAAGATTACCTTCCCAGCATGGACAGCCATTTGAAGGACCATGGAGACCACCTATTTGGTGGGAATGTCACTGTCCATCTAACTCTCAAACGTCCTGTCGATGTTTGCGGAGATGGAAAAAGGAAATGAGGGACATATGGTTGACCCAGGTGGCTTGCAATACCTATGAACAGGTTCTTTGACACTCCTCACCGCCACGACCAAAATGGACGTTACTTTATCCCTTGCATATACACCCCAGGACTCTCCTATCGGACATTACATGGTGTAGTTTTAAATATGGTCCATGATCTCCCTGAATGACATGCATTCACCTCAATTTGCAGATGTGACCTGCGTCAAGGCTCGTAAAATTCTTTCGGTAATGAAAGCTGGTCCGTGCATGCAGTTGCTGTACCAAGTCCTGTGCATGCGGCTGGATAGTTTTTTATATAATGGGTCGCCACTCGGGCATCCTTATCAGCTCTCTTGTCACATTATCACGCTATAGCTTGTAGGACTGATCCGCCCATGGCAAACTTTTGTTCTGATTCCCCGGCCAGCGGCAAAAGGAAGGCTCTTTTGATTGCCGTCCAGGACAACCGTGTGGACGATTTTCCTGAACTCATCTTCCCGCACCGCGACGCCAAGGAGTTGCAGCGCTTTCTAATAGGTACCTTTCAGCCATTTGTTTATTCTGGCTTCCTAGTAGCTCATTGGTGCGTCTAGAGTCCTTTGGATACAACGTCACGTTGATGATGGACCACGAGTCCATCCCGAGGGAGCTTTGGCCTACCAGAACAAATATAGTGAGCTCCCAGTATTCGCACAAGTTGTAAATTTACCATTTTCTCCATGGATGAAAGCGAAACCAAATAGAGCTCTTTGTACAAGGCGTTTCGACTGGAGATCGCCTCTTCTTCTGGTGTCAGAAATCCGCTACTAATTATTTCTCCGCATTCTGATAAATAGCGAATTTACAGATTCCGGTCATGGCCATCAGGTGCCCTGTCGCCATCATACTGAACCGGATGGGTTGGATGAAGGTAAGTCATCCAATACACCCCATCGCATCGATCTTCTGTAACATGAAGCACTGGCAGAGATATTCACTTGCGACGGGGAAGAGATTATAGATAATGTAATTGTCCCGGTAACACGCTCCTCTGAAAGTAGCTGATTAGCTCCTTAGGACCTTAAGAGATGGCTAGTCGATCCACTTCCATGTGGCTGCAAGTTATTTGTTAGTTTTTTTACTGCTGTCCTTCATTTCAAGTCACTTCAATGGACGCTTCCAGGCACTGTGGGACTCGTGTCACTCCGAGACAATACTTGGTGAGTTTCTCACTTTCGGGAGGTACTCGCTTTGACGATTGGTTGCATGACAGATCTTGATCACTACGATTGCAACTCACCTAGAAGTGAACGATGTGTGCGACAATCTCATGAATCAAATCCTCTGCCAGCATTGTTGCAAGGTTAGGGATACTACTGAAATTAACATGCACGGGACTAATAACACATGCCAGCTCTTCCAAGCTTTCTTTGTATGTTCTGCTCAAGGTCTTCGTCACCTCATTCACGTTCGGTTCTCTATCCAGGGAAAAGGTGCACTCCCCCGCTCCCAAGGAGTGCATTCACTATCGCATGTCACGAGCTTCGAGGGCGGCCGATATCTCGACCATCTGTCAACAATGCAATCTCTGCAGGGAATTCTCCGCCGCGGCCTGTTTCTTACTTTATTCCCTTCACGGAAGGTAGCCGACTTGTCCTTTCGCCTCCCCCTTGGCCCAAATGCAATGGGAAATGCCCTTTACCAGCAGAAGGTGATGCCGAATATGCCCACGTCGTACGTAACGAATCTCGTACCCCAATTCGGCTCACATTGGGCTTTAGATATCCCTCTCAGCTTGCAAAGACAACGAGATGGCAGTTGACGATCGTTGCAATGGAACGGTCACAACAGTATGTTGCATTCCCGATTTCAAAGGACTATGGCTAACCTTGAGCAGTTCTTCATCGAACATCTGAGTGAGTCGTTGAGCATTTATGCCGTCGCTACGTACTTATTGTCCATTCAAGGGGAAAACCCAAAATCGACGTTGCGGGAATTGTTGCTGGCCATTAGGTTCGTCGTCGAGAACATTGCAAACGAATGCACTCCCATGAATCTAATTGGTCAGGAAACGTGTCGACGAGATCACTGCGGCACGCCGGGAATGGGATAGAGAGGTCCGGGTCATTTCTCGGCAAGCCACCTTTTCCGATAGCCCGAGAATGAAACCCAAGCGGCCTGTCCGCCGAACGACAGTCATTGGCGACTCTTTGGAAGAATACCTACAGCTCACGCCACCAAGTGCTCATAAGGAGAATGAGAATGAATATACTCAGAGACCAAGTGTAAGTTACTCATTATCATTAATCTGAGTGGATGCTAATCGCCTCATCGTTCTGGGAAGTATTCCAGCCATTATCGATTGGTAAGCAGCGTATTGGTGTGTTTCAGAGTGCTATTGATCCCTTTGCTTTCTTAGAACCTCAATGAACTCATTGATTTGTGACCCTTTCTCTTCGCTGGTACTCTACTCTGAACATTTCACATTTTTTTTGGAGGATGCAAAGCTTTCTATACGATACCGCTCAATGATCGATACCCGTCATCTTATTGGCCCTGCTGTCTTATTCCTTTATTCCTATTTGAATGAGTTCGGTTTCTTTGCTTCCTGTCGTCCTTAGTATTTTCCATCAGGGAGGGGGGGTCGTTTAGCAAGTTGAGAACGTTAAAGATCGGACTCCTGCCAGGAACCTAAGACTGTGTAACTTGGAAGACGTCAAATATTGTCACTCAGTCGCTCCAGGCTAAGTGACGATAGCTGGGCCCAGGAAATCTAATATGTATTACTTATATACATACTTCAAAGAATCTTGGCCGATTCAATATGAATCTGCGAAGGTCCTGCCATGGAAATTTCCGGCGGAAAATTGCCCTGGCGTGGGCGGTCGAGCAGCCCGAGCTCCGGCGCTTCTAGTCTTCCTTGCAGTGCCACCATCATTGAACATGACGTCGGCAGCAAGCCTGAAGGACAGAGTATCTTGCATTTTCCAGTGGCAGCCTGTGCTCGCATGAAATGGAATCACTGACATGCGGATGCGACACAGGTAGGTGACTCATTGGTTCCAAGCAGAATATTCTGTAGCACTGCTGCCGCCATCTAGCGCGGCCAGAGCTGAGTCCTAACTCAAAATTGTTCTCAAGTGCCACAAGAACTCTGCAATGTGCATGAATACCTCCACAAATTCTAGTCGCATGTAAATGGCTCAGGGCCTCAGCGGCCTCCTCGACTGGGGGTAACAGCTCGAGCCTGAGCACAGTGCTAGTAAGCCCATTTGTAAGTTACATACCATGTGTTCTAGAAGACCAGGCCGAATTTTTGAGTGGACAGCCTTGCCGCCCTTTCCCCGCTCAGCGCTCAGCCTCAGCTTGAAGTGGAACGCATGTTGGAGTATTTGGTGTGCTTACATAGCCACTCATTACATAAGCTTAGAGCGTACTTAGAAATTCTTTCGCTACTGTAGGTTCTTTAGTGTTTACTGAGTTCCTACAGAGTATTCTACAACGCATATTCTCTTGGCCCTGGAACGGTCTTCAACCAGAAGGGATTGTCACCCACTCGACACTGTGTGCACTGACACCTAGCATAGCCGTGATGCAATTGTTTTTTTGCTAAGCAATTCACCGAAAATAACTCTTTCAGGTGTACCAGTGCGCTTGCTGTATAGTGTGTTTCAGCAGACATATTTTGGTGGAATCCTGTGGTGCGGCTACATAAAATTTCTCGGCGATGGAAGGACATCCCTCCTCTCCAGAAGTCCAGATTTCCGGTATCGACTACCCTGAAGACAAGATTCCCAGACAAGATCATACCTCAGTTAACAACGGCCAAATACAATAACTTGTACCCAAGATCTCCATCGTACCTTCATTCGTATTGTGCATCCCTTTCCATCACAATGACCATCCTCTCTAAACCTATGGGTTCAAAGAAGAGAGCCCTTCTTGTTTCCATACGGCACGTCCGTTGCAAAGCTGGATCCAAGTTTGATGGCCTGCCCGATCTTGATTTTGCTCATCGAGACGCGGAAAGGGTTCGCGATCACCTGATATGCACGTGCCATCCAATCACATCTTGTTCGATCGATCTCACCTCAGATCCCAGCTGTTCGCAGGTATGAAGCGGATGATGTCATCCTAATGATGGACATGAAAAGTCATCCGGAACATCTTTGGCCAACTCGCGAAAAGATCGTGCGTCCCTTCATCTGAAATACGGAATCTTGGGCTCTGATTTTCTCAAGCTCTATCAAATAGATCGACTGGTTGGTGGCGCTCCTGAAAATTGTCGTTTTTTCTTCTACTGTAGGTTGGGTATGTTTATGTAGCAGTGACATGATATAATGCAATCTACAGTTTCAGGGCATGGTCTTGAAGAAGAAGGTCATGATCGCGCAAGTATGAGAGCTCATGGCCGAGATGGCGGTTATTGTAGCCGTTCTTTGACTCACATTTGTGCTCAAGTTGTTTCAGAAATCATTTGCGCCGATGGACAACCTATCCTTGATCACGTGGGTAGCTAGGCGTCCATAGTGCACTCACCCATATTTATCACTAGATTCTGCATGATCACCTGGTCACACCGTTGCAAAAAGTAAAAGGATCAAAACTATTTGTGTGCACATTTGATTCTACTTAGTCCGTTTGCTGACTCTATCTCTAGGCGCTCTTCGATTGCTGTCACTCTGAGACGCTATTGGGTATGTGATAAGTCAATCGTCTCATCTCTGCACACATCCGTGACGTTCTTTCGCTGGCAGACTTGCAGAGGGGCAGCGGACCAAATCGTTATTCAAGAGTATGGAATGTCGGTGCTGGTCAGCTGTTCAAGGGTCAGCTGCGCAACTCACTCGCGCAACATCATAACTTGGATGCTAACTTCCGAGATCCTGCAGACCTCGCAACCGTCATACTCAATCTCTGTATATCTAATCTCTGGATCTCAAGAGTCGCCATCGCTAACCCGTCACAGTGAAATTGAGGAAGAAATGCCACATACAACGTTACAACATTCCTCCAGCTCCAAGACGTGCCAGCACTCAATGGCACAGCCCACCGGTATCCGAAACTCAGGAGGTGGGGGAGCTCAGCGTGGTACGCATCCGACCGTTTATCTCCCCGCGACTCATACAAATATCACAAGATTTGTTTGTCCGCTTGCAGGGATAGCCAATTCGCGTGTGACGACCGCGAACGGAAACTGACCTTCACGAAGGTAGGGTGCTCGACTTACTATTCGAGGCTAGCTTACAATTCTCTTCTGGAGTGTTTCCTGGACACTATGGCTGCAAAACCCGACATTACATGGACGGATCTCCGCGATACGCTCAAGTGGGTGGTTCCCTGACCTTAGTTCGTCCGTCAGTGATTAGCATAACCTATTAGAGAAGTCGTTTCGGAAATTCGGAGATACCAAGAAACATGCCTGCGGAACTCAATCTGTGGATCCCCCGAGCCTTGGGCACAAGAACCAAGGGTAAATGTTCCGAGGTTGAATCTGGCGTTCCTTTCGCTGATTTAGGTTCAGTACTCTACTAGCTCCTGTACGGTATGTATATCGTCTTTAGGTCGTCAACCTGCTGCTCACCTATCCGTAGGACTTGACAAAAACGGTGTCCCTCTGATTGTTATGCCAGAGGTTATTGGATAATTATGAACGATAAGATACCCAAGATACCCCGTTCCTTCTCACATTACTGGACGTTGTAACCTACTGGCAATGTGTTGCTAAGGTAGACGTCAGGCGGAAACCGCCAACATCACGTGCCAAACCGTTACATTTGCGTGACAAAGAGGAAATATTCGAAACAATGTAAGGAGTGCAGTATATCTATATCTAATCAGTTCAAAATGTGTAGCTCAGTAGAATAAAATTTCTCATTTGACTAGAACTCGAAGCTGGGTGCTCCAAGAATTGATTAGTGATTTTGACTGCACTTCTCAGCCTTGAAATCATCTACGAAGTCCGACAGACTGTGAGCGCTCACGGCAACTTGAGTTGCCGGCTCGGCACCACCTTTGATGCTGATGGCAGGACAGCGGAAGCGCACTCACTCGACAAGGAGTGCCAGTCTTGCAGTTGCAAGGAAAACGGATTTATCGACTCAAGCCCCCCTCGTCAAAAGAGGCTGATCTTGAGCATAATGTGATGTCATCACTTGAGGCAATCCCGCTCACCACCATACGACGGTATGGATATTGACGACTCAACCCACTCAGAACTTGATTACTGACTGCTTAAAAACAGATTTACAATGCGATCCCGACGGTTCATTGACGCCTATCGGCAGGGCCTTAATGGTCCTGATGCAGCCTGGGCTGCAAAGGGATACCGTGGCCATCGAGTCCTGCCTGCAACATTAATGAATGACCTCAATCAAGCGAGAAACTCTGGTTCATCCAACACTCGTTAACTCACCTCACATGATATTCAACAACACACTATAATCATTACAATTTAACAGTATCATATCTTTCGCTACACCACTAGTAATACAGTTACTGTTTTTATCCTCCGACAGATTCTCCGATACACCTCGGCATCATGCCGTGTTGATGATAAGTGCCTGCATCACACCTTGTCACATCATGTGATGTTGGCGGTTTCCGCCTGACGTCTACCTTAGCACCTTTGTTCATGTGCAAAAGACTCGCCGGAGCATGTCAAGTTCAAATGCTCCATTCAAATGCTGGTAAAACCAGTTCCGACATGATATAATATCGGAGCCCAGAGATTCGAGAGTCTTGTAGACATGTAGGCTGTGGTGATTCCGAGGAAATCTCTAGAAGCTCGGCGGGCCAACGGTTATACTACTGAAGCCCAATCTCTTTAGCCAACTTCGCAACCAGCTAACGCCTTCTCCCTCAACTGGATGCGTTGGTATAGCATTTGTGTAAAGACTTCCTCTTGCATAGGCAATGAATGGCTTGTAATATGTCCCGACTACACCCCTACAATCAAGGTCAGGGATGTACCCGTAATCAAGTGTCAGAGACTCACCAAAGCATGCCTTGCAGTAGGGGCATCATGACCTGGTCCCGCAACGTGACATAGAGAATCTTCCCCCAGTCTACCCTGACTATTTGTTGTGAGGAATTGACCAACGGCGTTGCATGAGTGGACGAGGTGAAATCTGTGTCGTCAATCTCAACCAGGCCAGGTTGCTCTTTCCCCTTCTCCTTCACATCCCGCGGGCCAATATGGATACAGTCCTGTATGCGTTTCAAGTACACCTGTTCGAACCGGAGGTCTGGGATGGGCAGACGTTTTCGTGGAGTGTACACGTCGTGCTCGATGTCATGAGGATAGAAGGGATAGTCGGGAAGGTGGTCGCGCGAGTCGAGATTGTTGTTCATTGTCAGAACCGTCGTCGGCAGTTGCCGACCGAACTTGGTCTCGCAGATCATGTACTTGGCGTGGTTTTCTGCGCTGCTGGTCTTGTTGGTGTCCTCGCTGTACTCTCCACTTCATTCCAATAGCCATGTCTTACTCGAGAACGGGGAAGCCAACGCTTCTCGTATCCTTCTACTGACTGCACACCCCGACGACGAGTGCCTCTTCTTTGCACCAACCATCCTGGCTCTTCGAGAGGATCCGACACACCCAGAAATATATTCTTTGACATTATCTACCGGAAATGCAGAGGGCTTTGGGGAAATCCGAAAGGACGAGCTGAGTCGTAGTCTTGACGTGATGGGGATTGACCACGACAAACGCTGGGTCGTCGATCATCCGTAAGGGTATCAATGAACATATCCTCAATGAGATTCTCTAAATTGGCGTTTATAGCATGCTCCAAGACAACATCACATTGCAATGGGATGCCTCTGCCATCGCAGTCGTCCTTGCCCCGTACGTGGTGAACAATCACATTGACACCGTAGGTTTCTTCCTTGACTAGCTCAGAAGACTTGATGATGTTTTCCAGATTTTGACCTTTGACAAACGTGGCATAACCTCTCATCCGAACCACTATTCACTGCCATTTGGTGCTTGGCGTCTCGCCAATACCTTGCGTTCAAGGGCGCCTGTGGCTGCATCCACGCCTCGAGTCCACAACCTCGTCACTGTATCCCTCCTTCCAAAATATGCTGGTGTTCTTGCATCCATCACTAGTCGCCTAGATCTGATATTGGAATGGACATTAACCCGTTTCATTCCAAATCATGGGAACCAACGAGCCGTATTCACTTCTGGCTTCAAGCAGTATGCGACAGCTGTCCGAGCGATGCGAAAGCACACTACTCAGTTGGAGTGGTTCCGCTATCTTTATGTGACGTTCTCGAGATATATGTGGGTCAATGAATGGGTCGAAGTCAAGCCAGGCGATTTTCCAAAGTAGCGCATAGCAGGGTTGTACTTGTACTTAGACAAAGAACGGGTGTTGTATTTGCTTGTTTGGCTTGTTTGATTTCTCGGGTATTGTTCGTCGGCCCAAGCTCCCTTGAATCATGGCCCGGTTCAGTGCTCTCACCAGCGACACCAGCGACGACGAGCAAACGCCCTACACGTCCAAAGATGTACAAAAACAACCCCCTGCTTCGCCAATTAGGTCGGTGGACATGGACCACGACCTGTTTAGCTCTGGTTCGGAAGAGGATGAGGACATAGAAGTAGATGAGGACGAGGATGGGGACGAAGAAGACGAATCAGAGGACACGTCACACATGGACGAGGACGACCTCGTCGCCGAAAAACCTGCCGCGACGCGTAACCAGGCTCTGGTAGAAGACTCGGACGGCGAAATCCAATACAGGCTACGCGGTCAAAGTCGATCCAGTTCCTCGACTTCCTCAGAGTCCGATTCCGATGATGCACGTCGACGAGGTGCTGTTGTACCATGGGGGACTCGTGCTGGCATGGACGCGCAAAAGATGCACGTCATGCAGACTTCGTTGTTCCGTATGCCGGAGGAAGCTGCGGCCCTCCAAGCCATGAATAGACCCACACGGCCACGTTTCAAAATTTCTCGTACTGGGAGCCGAAAGCATAGTCGTGACTCTGTTGGAGATGCCCGGTTCGACTCCCAAGAGGTTTGTGGCACATTGTCCCTCTACTTCATATCTCATGACCGCTTCTAGAGGGTTTCATTCGCCCACGACATTGATCATCCTGTTTACCGACCTTCCCGAAAATATGCGCGCGTCGATATATCGGCCTCGGCTGTGGCTGGGAACGAAGGTGCATTAGTTGATGCAGGTCTTGCACTAGGACGCTCTTTCCGTGTTGGATGGAGTTTCGGTGGAACTCTGGTCCATTTAGGCCAATTATGTGGGCCTTCAAGTCAGGTGTAAGTATCCCTTTGTTTCTTTGAGACAAACCACTGATTTTTGTCTGGGGATAGTCAAAAGTCCGCCAACTCTTCAATTGTTACCAAAACACCCGTACCGTTCTTCCCTGGACCGGTAGAGGACACCAACGAGAGACTTTCCCGGTTACTGCAACATCACCTGTCAAAAACACCCATCGTGAAAGACGAGGACGGGATTCCGTTTGCTGACCCGTCTCCGAACCTTTATTTTTCGTCCTTCACGTCCTTATATCCCAAAAACGACAATTCCTCCGAGGCATCCCTTTTCCGCCTTGGCCATGCCTTATTCGACCCCATGGATCTTCATTTGGGCCAGGACGTGACAGTCGACGTCCGAAATCGTGTCTCGTCCATCCGACGCAAAGCAGCTCTGTCTGAGTGGTTAGGAGATGCTGTTACTTCATTAGTTGATGCCGACCTCAAAAAACAATCGTCCACCGATCCCGCTGGTCTCATATTCACCCTGCTTTCCGGGTACCAGATTGACAAGGCATGCGAAACTGCGATAGACTGTGGATCGGTCAAACTCGCGACACTCATATCTCAGGCTTCGGGTGATTTTGAGTTCAGGGAAGATCTCAGGGAACAACTGCAACTGTGGCGGGAACAAAGAATAGATGTTCACGTCAACGTGAGTATCAGAAAGATATACTCTGTACTTGCTGGAAGCCTAGACGTTCTGGAAGGATCAAAAGCGAGCAGCCTCGAACGATGTCCTGATGTCGATCCACTCGAGGGCCTGGATTGGAAACGGACATTTGGGATGTATCTCTGGTATGTGGAGCCTATGGACGCATCTATAGCACAAGTGTACGAATCATATGACCGCGCCGCGCGGGAATCACCCTCACGGGTTGCACCTCCGCGACCCCATTACCTGGAAAGCCCTTCCTCACAACAACTTGCTTTCCGCATACCATCACCTCCCCCCTCCGACGCTCTATTCTCTCTCATTCGACTATATTCTGATCCGGCATGCTCGCTTTCTCAAACCCTCTTGCCACTTTCATTCGGGCCTTCACCAGCCGACTACTCACTCCCTTGGCATCTGTACATCATCTTATCACGATGTATGCGTATTCGCGATCTCTCTGATCGCGGTGAGTCTGAACACTGCGAAGAAATGGACGAAGGCGCCTCGGGACGTCGTGAGGGCCACAGTCCAAGTGCTGACCTGCTGGCCAGTTACTATGCCCAACAATTGGAGCAGCTCGGTATGCTCCAAGAGGCCATTTTCGTACTTCTCCATATTGAGGGTTCCGCGGGGTGGGTTCTCTAGACTCAGTCTTGATGCTGATCTGACTTTATGTCGATTAGGCGGGAAAAAGCCATTAAGGATGTTCTCCATAGATCAGCCGATAAACTAGACGAATGGATGTGTAGTGGCATTCTTGGGAGTCTCAAAATTCCCCTCGCATGGGTCAACGACGCCAAGGTATGTGCACCTTGTATATTTCACATCCTTACCAACTCTTGTATACTACGACAGGCTCTCTATGCCATCAGCCAAGGCAAAGTATCCGAGGCATATGAACTATACACGGCAGCAGGACTGTATCAATCCGCGCACGACCTTGCGGTGGTCGAATTAGCACCCGAGGCCGTGATCCGCCAAGACCTGGACCTGTTGACGTCCTTGTTCGAGCGGATGACCAGCTACCCCATCGACGGGTGGCACCTCAAGGGCAAGGCACGTCATCTCTGCCTCGACTGGTCCTCTCTTCTCACGCACGCTCGCAGGCCTATCTAGATTACGTCCATGCTATGACGCGCGTTCCCGAGCTGCACGCGTCCCTGACGGACGCCGCTGACCCGGACGCCGCTGAGGAAAACGAGCTAGAGAGTCTCGTGCGGACGATACCGAAGCTGATGGGCGTCCTGCCAGACGTGCTGTTTTTGCAGAGCGATGTGAGACACAAGGTAGCGTTGGCGGAGATGATGTCAGGGTTAACAGCGGTATTGGATCAGGTGAAACCGCTGGCGCTCGTACGTTGCTTGTTCCCATTTATTTCCTCCTCTGATGACCATCTTTTCGGATGTAGGCACAATCACAGGTGCAACTGACGGGGGTGAACGAGGCGACAAAGCTGCGGCATATTCAGACGACGGCGCTCGAGCGGTTTATGCGGTCCATTCAGGTGTCGTGACGATTGTGTTTAGCCAGCATGACTTTGTTATTAGCGTTATTTAAATCACATGTCACGAGGAAGCAAAGCAATCTATTTCAGAACGGTGGACTATCAGAAACTGAGTAGTGGTAAGTAGATTATAGTAAGCAATACGGGTATTGGTGATCTAAGGAGTTTTGAATAAGTGAGGAGGATGAAAAAATCTATCAGGGCGGGGATCTAAGTGTGCCGATCTAAAGGTATTGATGGACGACAGACGGTCCAATCGGGGACCTGTCATCAAGTGAAGTTCAAGGATGAGTGAGGAAAGAAGTCAAGTACAATCTAATCAATTCTCTTGCCGCTCTGCAAGAGGAGCGTAGCCAGGACGGCAGCGTCCATGAGACCACGCTCGATGGCGCGAGGAGTCAGCTCGAGCAAAACAGCATCGGTAGTCTTCGTGACACGCGCCAACCACTCTGAAGAATTGGGCGGGAACAACTAGCGCGAAAAAGAAAAAAGTCAGACACCGCGTCCCATCGAAGAGCGAGACAACACACGTGCAAAAACCGGTCAAACGGCGCCCACGCATAACGCACCTCGCCGTGCACCATCGTCCGCGCGCTGCCAAAAATAAATCGTTCGACCGGGTCAACTAGGATCTCGGGGTGCCCGCACCTTTTATCAGAAGAGAGCCGCAACCACTGTCCGACGAGCTGTTTCTCAATGTTTTGCGCCTCGACCGTCGTGTGCGTTTGCCACCCGACGATGGCGACGTCGCGCCCCGCGCGGTCCTTGAGCAGGGTGTACGCCTGCCCATTGGTCACGACGCGGTAGTATGTCTCGTTGGTGGGCCCGACGACCTTGCAGTCCAGCACCGTCGGACTCAGCGACGTGAACCGCAACGTGACGAGCGTGTGGGGCACGGCGGAGGCGCTCGAGGGATAGGGGAGCGCACCAAATATGGAAGGTGGATGAGAGAGGTCCTTGGTGGCGTTTTGGGCGGAAAATGGGTTGATACCGTACATGGTTGGATTGTTGGGATGGACATCTGGTCGTGTTGTGCTGCTTGATATATGTCGCGGTGTTCTTTGAAGCTATGTACGGGCACCGACATGGTATGGAGAGTGGGCCAGTCATTTCGTCCAACAGACTGAGAGACCGAGGCGCAGAGGATGCAGTAGAGGCTGCCTAAGAGCGCCCATGTACAATAGGGGATGCATGAAACCTGGTCGAGTCAAGAGTGAGGAATGCAGCTCGCTTGTGGATGTACACCGACCTATTCATGGCCGAAAGAATTCGTCTCCTCGGGGGTCAACGGGCATCGAGGCAACACTGGCAAGGTATTACCAACATATCCCGGGATGTAAGTTCTCATTAACAGTCATGGAACAGCCTGCAACATGTGGTTTGGCAGACGGACGCAGTCCCGGTTATACTGGAAATGGCAAGCCCGAAGGATCGTCCTCCGTTCCGCATGAGCCGGGTAAGACGTCAAGCTGGTTTACTTGGTCGGCATTGTGAGGGAGATGCTCATGAGGATCTTGGTAAAGATTATAAACACTCATCGAATTCAATGTCATAACGAAACACGAGTTTGGGAGGGTAATAAGAACATGAGAACATGCAATGAAGTAAGACATTGATACACTTTCAAACAGCCATCAAATACAACTCGTATGTACGTGGCTGCAATTGCGCTACATAGCGTACCTGATTCACACCGAGTGAGGAGATGAATTAAAAAAATGAGGTAGAGCACATACTTCCTTGTCCACTCCCTCGCAGTTGCTTCGTACCGGGGACGATCTGTCTTGTACAAATGTGCGATATCGTGCACCAAGGGGTCGTCGGGATTGGGGTCGGTAAGCATGGAACAAATCGAAAGCAGGACTAGCAAACCAGATTATTAAAGACGATACTACGTGGGAGAAACCAACCTTTCGATATAGTTAATGCTGGCGACCACTGGTCTCTAAGAATATCAAGACAGATGGAGCCATTGGCATTGATGTTGGGGTGGTAGATCTTGGTCGTAAAGCTGACTTTGGGAGGTTTGAACGGATAGTCCGTGGGGAAGGTGATGGATAGGAAGAAGACACCGCCAGCGTAGGGTGAATCGCCCTAAACCCATGGTAAGGCACACGAAGCCGGATTCGGCTATGTACATACCGGACCCATTATCGTTGCCTGCCATTGAAACATGTTGTCGCCTGTAGGACCCGCGCTGCAGGACGAGGGTGGGTCACGTCCGAGGTCAATCAATTCCTGAGACAATTGACTGTGTTAGTGTGTGGCATTTGTGGGGGGCGGGAAAGTAAAATATAAGGGAGCTTGCCTTGTTAATGCGCTTAAGGGCCATAGCAATAAAATGTACAGATGCTAAGGGATCTACACGAGCAACAGGGCGTGAATCGGAAGGAGATCGAGCACCATCGCACAAGATCAATGGGCGGTCAAGAAGGTTGTACGATGTAGGGGGGTGAAATGGTAGGAAAGAAAGCGGTGTGAGTTAGCCAATAATCGGGAATACAAAAGGGAGAGACATACAAAGTTGTTTGTGGGATGTGTGTAGGACGGGGTGGTGGTAGAAGGAGAGTCGAGGTAAGTCGGGGGATTGTGGCTATTTAGGATGTTTGGAATCTGTTTGGTTGCTTACAAAGACGCGGGCTGTGCTACTTGCTACTTGTGGTCTCGCTCAATCAGCCCAACACCAACAATGACCCCCTCCGCAAGCACATCCGCCGCTTTGCGCCCCTCCTTTGCCTGGTGTTCGGCCTGTCTGATGAATTCTGCCTTGACAGCGTTGGCACGTGTAATCTAAGTCATGTTTAGTCACCAGATCCAGGTACACCCGAAGCGACGTACCTCTTTTCTGTGGTGCAGGCATTCTAGGTAGTCTTCAGCCTGTAGCTTGCAATCCTGCGGTGCATCCGCTTGCGCATAGCACTGCATCATGTCCGTCAACACTGCAGCGAGACGAGATGCGTGTGCTCACCTTTTGGAATTCTTGCCAGTACGCAAAGCACCGGGAGCGGCCTAGAATAATGTCAACAAGAACGAGGAACGCGACTGCCTGCGCACCTCCAGTGTAACCAAAACCCGACTACGGAATGCAAGTCAGCAAAGGCGGTGAAGAATGGAATACACATACGGCCATTAATTGATGTGGAGGAGGACTGAAGAGCGTGACAGGTAATGTCACGGAGTGATGTGTGTCACGATTTACACAGCCACTGGTGAGATGCACCTGCTCACCGACGATGTCAGATCAGACAGAGCTCGCGTTTGTCAAGAATATTGTAAAAACAATCGCTGCACAGCCTGTCGTGTTTGACGACGACTACCAAGCACCACCTCATCTCGCTCTCAAGCGAGTCCCAATTTTGTCTGTGCGTAGCAGCTTCATCGACCTAGTCGTGTACCAAGTTGTCGTGTAGATTCCAGTCCCAGCCGTGCCAGAACGTAAGGCAGAGTCAGCGCCGGCAGGTACGCCACCTCGATGCACCTTGGCGTGTTTTAATCGGCGGATATTTTGGCAGTGACCACCATCAAGATTACGTTCAAATCCTTGAAGCCTCCGTGCAGCTTCACCCTCCCAGTACAATCCACCGACACTATCTCCGACATCAAATCTCATCTCGCATCTCAGCCACGTGCACCCCCTGCACACGCACAGCGCTTGCTACTCAAGGGAAAGGCTCTCGTGGACGCAAAGCTCCTCAAAGAGTACGACGTAAAAGACGGCGACACTATAAATTTGATGGTCAAACCCGGCTTTGACTGGGACCCCACAAAGACTTTATTCCCTACCTCTGACCAAGACATGACCGAATCAACCACAAAGCTCACCGCGACCCACAGACACACGCGGACACCCTCCATCGTCTTGTCCCCCTCCCCCTCTATCGCCTCTCTCGAGCCAGAGGGCAACTTGAAACCGCATGACATCACACTCACGCTCGACACCTCGACCATACCCACAGCGGCCACTCGGTCATCTTACCAGACCACCATATCCGAACCTGCCTTTTGGAGCAGACTGCTCTCCTTCTTACGGTACCGCTCTTTCTTGCTGGCACCCCTCCTTGACTCATCTTCTTTTAGGGCCGAGTTCCCCAACGAGGGCGACGCGTTTATCGCATTTGAAGACTTTCTTCGCGCGAGCAAGGGTGGAATGACCGCGAGTGAGATCGCAAAGATTCGTGACCACGTCGGCGTCGTGGGGATGGCTGGCACTTGATGTGGATAGTCGTGGGATTCAAAACAGTGTCGGGATATTACATAGAGCGTTTTTGTCATCACCCTTGGTGCTGACAAAAAACCCACAAGTACAGTATAAAGTCAATGGGAACCTGATAACAAGTTCCATATCTCTAGGAGATGACTTCTACTCGAGACGTGACTTTGCAGTCTGATGTCGCGAAACAGAAGCTCGAGGCTGACGGTTCATTCAAGCGACCACCTTCTTCGTTTAGGAACTGGATCCAAAAGGATGGGCCGTTCACCCCCGAAAGAGGTTTGTGGTCCTCGATAGATTCATCTCCATGAGCCAATTTTGCCTCTCCAGACAGATATCACCTCTATGTCTCG